>JAPZAG010001917.1:0-23938 GCA_027475135.1 Bactrocera correcta
TTCTTCCATATGCACTGCTGTTATACCGTTATGGCTTTATGTAAACTTCAGTAAGAAAAAGAATAATAATTAACTTAAATATGTTAAACTAATGATTTGAAGCATATCGATATCGATTGCTAAATGTGTATATACAAGAAAATCGAATTTATACCTAAATATAAGATAACGGAATTCTTCTGAATGCACTGCAGTTATACCCTTAAGGCTTTATGTAGACTTCAGTGCGTTAAAGAACGTTTGTTAACTTAGATATATTAAACTAATGATTTGAAGCATTTCGATATCGATTGCTAAATGTGTATATACAAGAAAATTGACTTTATACCTAAATATAAGATAACGGAATTCTTTTAAATGCACTGCCGTTATGCCGTTAAGGCTTTATGTAGATTTCAGTAAGATAGAGAGGGTTAATTAACTAAAATATGTTAAACTAATGATTTAAAGCATTTCGATATCGATTGCTTAATATGTAAATACAAGAAAATCGACTTTATACCTAAATAGAAGATTACGGAATTCTTCCAAATGCACTGCCGTAATACCGCCGTGGCTATATGCCAAATTCAGATCGTTAAAGAAGATTTATTAACTTAAATATGTTAAGCTAATGAGTCGAAGCATCTCGATATCGATTGCTAAATGTGTATATACAACAAAATCGACTTTATACCTAAATATAAGATTACGGAATTATTCCCAATGCACTGCCGTTATACCGTTATGGCTTTATGTAAACTTCAGTAAGATAAAGTAGGTTAATTAACTTAAATATGTTAAACTAATGATTTGAAGCATTTCGTTATCGATTGCTAAATGTGTATATAAAAGAAAATCGTTTTTATACATAAACGTAAGATTACGGAATTCTTCTCAATGCACTGCCGTTATGCCGCCATGGCTTTATATCAACTTCAATACGTTAAAGAAGGTTAATTAACTTAAATATGTTAAACTAATGATTTGAAGCAATTCGATATCGCTTGCTAAATGTGTATATACAAGAAAATCGAATTTATACCTAAATATAAGATTATAACATTACGGAATTCTTCTAAATGCACTGCCGTTATACCGTTAAGGCTTTATGTAGACTTCAGTAAGCTAAAAAATGTTTATTAACTTAATATGTTAAACTAATGATTTGAAGCATTTCGATATCGATAGCTAAATGTGTATATACAAGAAAATCGACTTTATACCTAAATATAAGATTACGGAATTCTTCTACATGCACTGCCGTTATGCCGTCATGGCTATATGCAAACTTCAGATCGTTAAAGAAGGTTTATTAACTTAAATATGTTAAACTAATGAAGTGAGCCATCTCGATGTCGATTGCTAAATGTGTATATACAAGAAAATCGACTTTATACCTAATTATAAGATTACGGAATTCTTCCATATGCACTGCTGTTATACCGTTATGGCTTTATGTAAACTTTAGTAAGAAAAAGAATAATAATTAACTCAAATATGTTAAACTAATGATTTGAAGCATATCGATATCGATTGCTAAATGTGTATATACAAGAAAATCGACTTTATACCTAATTATAAGATTACGGAATTCTTCTAAATGCACTGCCGTTATGCCGCCATGGCTTTACGCGAACTTCCGTTCGTTAAAGAAGCTTAATTAACTTAAATATGTTAAACTAATGATTTGACGCATTTCGATATCGATTGCTTAATGTGTATATATAAGAAAATCGACTTTATACCTAAATATGAGATAACGGAATTCTTCTAAATGCACTGCCGTTATGCCGTTATGGATTTATGTTCAGTTCGTTAAAGGATTTTTATTAACTTAAATATGTTAAACCAGTTATTTGAAGCATATCGATATCGATTGCTTAATGCATATATACAAGAAAATCGACTTTATACCTAAATATTAGACTACGGAATTCTTCCAAATCTACTGTCGTTATGCCGCCATGGCTTTATATCAACTTCAATACGTTAAAGAAGGTTAATTAACTTAAATTTGGTAAACTAATGATTTGAGGCATTTCGATATCGCTTGCTAAATATGTATATAAAAGAAAATCGAATTTATATCTAAACATAAGTTTACGGAATACTTCTAAATGTACTGTCGTTATGCCGCCATGGTTTATATCATCACTGCCGCCATGGCTTTATGTTAACTTCAGTACTTTAAAGAAGCTTTATTAACTTTAATATATTAAACTAATGATTTGAAGCATTACGGAATTCTTCTAAATGCACTGCAGTTATACGGTTAAGGCTCTATGAAGACTTCAGTGCGTTAAAGAAGGTTTACTAACTTAAATATGTTAAACTAATGATTTGAAGCACGTCGATATCGATTGCTAAATGCGTATACACAAGAAAATCGACTTTATACCTAAATATAAGATAACGTAATTCTTCAAAATGCACTGCCGTTATGCTGTTATGGCTTTATATAAATTTCAGTACGTTAAAGAAGGTTAATTTACTCAAATATGTTAAACTAATGATTTGAGCATTTCGATATCGATTGCTAAATGAGTATATACACGAAAATCGACTTTATACCTAAATATAAGATTACGGAATTCTTCTACATGCACTGCCGCCATGGCTTTATGTTAACTTCAGTACTTTAAAGAAGCTTTATTAACTTTAATATATTAAACTAATGATTTGAAGCATTACGGAATTCTTCTAAATGCACTGCAGTTATACGGTTAAGGCTCTATGAAGACTTCAGTGCGTTAAAGAAGGTTTACTAACTTAAATATGTTAAACTAATGATTTGAAGCACGTCGATATCGATTGCTAAATGCGTATATACAAGAAAATCGACTTTATACCTAAATATAAGATAACGTAATTCTTCAAAATGCACTGCCGTTATGCTGTTATGGCTTTATATAAATTTCAGTACGTTAAAGAAGGTTAATTTACTCAAATATGTTAAACTAATGATTTGAGCATTTCGATATCGATTGCTAAATGTGTATGTACAAGAAAATCGATTTTATACCTAAATAAAAGCTTACGGAATTCACCCAAATATACTGCCGTTATGCCGTTATGGCTTTATGTAAACTTCAGTAAGATAAAAAAGGTTAATTAACCATGCTAAACCAGTTATTTGAAGCATTTCGATATCGATTGCTAAATGCGTATATACAACAAAATCGAATTTATACCTAAATATAAGATCACGGAATTCTTCTAAATGCACTGTCGTTATGCCGCCATGGCTTATATCATTATTCATAACGTTATGAAGGTTGTTAAACTAATGATTTGAAGAATTTCGATATCGATTGCTAAATGCGTATATACAACAAATTCGGCTTTATATCTAAATATAAGATTACGGAATTCTTCGAAATACACTGCCGTTATGCCGCCATGGCTTTATATAAATTTCAGTACGTTTAAGAAGGTTAATTTACTTAAATATGCTAAACGATTGATTTGAAGCATTTCGATATTGATTACTAAATGTGTATGTACAAGAAAATCGATTTTATACCTAAATAAAAGATTACGGAATTCACCCAAACATACTGCCGTTATGCCGTTTTGGCTTTATGTAAACTTCAGTAAGATAGAGGGGGTTAATTAACCTAAATATGCTAAACCAGTTATATGAAGCATTTCGATATCGATTGCTAAATGCCTATATACAACAAAAGCGAACTTATACCTAAATATAAGATTACGGAATTTTTCTAAATGCACTGTCGTTATGCCGCCTTGGCTTTATATCACCTTCATTACGTTAAAGAAGGTTAATTAACTTAAATATGTTAAACTAATGATAAATGTATAATGTGTAAATACAAGAAAATCGAATATATACCTAAATATAAGATTACGGAATTCTTCTACATGCACTGTCGTTATGCCGCCATGGCTTTATATAACCTTCATTACGGTAAAGAAGGTTTATTAACTTAAATATGTTAAACTAATGATTTGAAGCATTTCGATATCGATTGCTAAATGTGTATGTACAACAAAATCGACTTTATACCTAAATATAAGATTGCGGAATTCTGCCACATATACTGCCGTTAAACTTCAGTAAGATAAAGAAGGTTAATTAACTTAAATATGCTAAACCAGTTATTTGAAGCATTTTGATATCGATTGCAAAATGTGTATGTACAAGAAAATCGACTTTATACCTAAATATAAGATAACGGAATTCTTCCACATGTACTGTCGTAATGCCGCCATGGCTTTATATCACCTTCAATACGTTAAAGAAGGTTAATTATTTTAAATATGTTAAACTAATGGTTTGAAGCATTTCGATATCGATTGCTAAATGTGTAAATACAAGAAAATCGACTTTATACCTAAATATAAAATTATAACATTACGGAATTCTTCTAAATGCACTGCCGTTATACCGTTAAGGCTTTATGTAGACTTCAGTAAGCTAAAAAATGTTTATTAACTTAATATGTTAAACTAATGATTTGAAGCATTTCGATATCGATAGCTAAATGTGTATATACAAGAAAATCGACTTTATACCTAAATTTTAAGATTACGGAATTCTTCTAAATGCACTGCCGTTATGCCGCCATGGCTATTTCGCGAACTTCCGTTCATTAAAGAAGCTTAATTAACTTAAATATGTTAAACTAATGATTTGACGCATTTCGATATCGATTGCTAAATGTGTATATACAAGAAAATCGACTTTATATCCCAAATATAAGATTACGGAATTCTTCTACATGCACTGCCGTTATGCCGTCATGGCTATATGCAAACTTCAGATCGTTAAAGAAGGTTTATTAACTTAAATATGTTAAACTAATGAAGTGAGCCATCTCGATATCGATTGCTAAATGTGTATATACAACAAAATCGACTTTATTCCTAGATATAAGATTACGGAATTCTTCCATATGCACTGCCGTTATACCGCCATGGCTTTACGCGAACTTCAGTTTATTAAAAAGATTAATTAACTCAAATATGTTAAACTAATGATTTGAAGCATATTTGATATCGATTGCTAAATGTGTATATACAAGAAAATCGACTTTATACCTAATTATAAGATTACGGAATTCTTCTAAATGCACTGCCGTTATGCCGCCATGGCTTTACGCGAACTTCCGTTCATTAAAGAAGCTTAATTAACTTAAATATGTTAAACTAATGATTTGAAGCATCTCGATATCGATTGCTAAATGTGTATATACAAGAAAATCGACTTTATACCTAAATATTAGATAACGGAATTCTTTTAAATGCACTGCCGTTATGCCGTTAAGGCTTTATGTAGAATTCAGTAAGATAGAGAGGGTTAATTAACTTAAATATGTTAAACTAATGATTTGAAGCATTTCGATATCGATTGCTTAATATGTAAATACAAGAAAATCGACTTTATACCTAAATAGAAGATTACGGAATTCTTCTAAATGCACTGCCGTAATACCGCCGTGGCTATATGCCAAATTCAGATCGTTAAAGAAGGTTTATTAACTTAAATATGTTAAGCTAATGAGTCGAAGCATTTCGATATCGCTTGCTAAATGTGTATATACAAGAAGATCGAATTTATACCTAAATATAAGATAACGGAATTCTTCTAAATGCACTGCCGTTATACCGTTAAGGCTTTATGCAGACTTCAGTAAGCTAAAAAAATGTTTATTAACTTTATATGTTAAACTAATGAGTTGAAGCATTTCGATGTCGATTGCTAAATGTGTATATACAACAAAATCGACTTTATACCTAAATATTAGATTACGGAATTCTTCCAAATGCATTGCCGTTATACCGTTATGGCTTTATGTAAACTTCAGTAGGATAAAGAAGGTTAATTAACTTAAATATGTTAAACTAATGATTTGAAGCATTTCGTTATCGATTGCTAAATGTGTATATAAAAGAAAATCGACTTCATACCTAAATATAAGATTACGGAATTCTTCTAAATGCACTGCCGTTATCCCGCCATGGCTTTAAATCAACTTCGATACGTTAAAGAAGGTTAATTAACTTAAATATGTTAAACTAATGATTTGAAGCAATTCGGTATCGCTTGCTAAATGTGTATATACAAGAAAATCGAATTTATACCTAAATATAAGATAACGGAATTCTTCTGAATGCACTGCAGTTATACCCTTAAGGCTCTATGTAGACTTCAGTGCGTTAAAGAACATTTATTAACTTAGATATGTTAAACTAATGATTTGAAGCATTTCGATATCGATTGCTAAATGTGTATATACAAGAAAATCGACTTTATACCTAAATATAAGATAATGGAATTCTTCTACATGCACTACCGTTATGCCGCCATGGATTTATGCCAACTTCAGTTTGTTAAAGAAGGTTTATTAACTTAAATATGTTAAACTAATGAGTTGAAGCATCTCGATATCGATAGCTCAATGTGTATATACAACAAAATCGACTTTATACCTAAATAGAAGTTTACGGATTTCTTCCAAATGCACTGCCGTTATACCGTTATGGCTTTATGTAAACTTCAGTAAGATAAAGAAGGTTAATTAACTTAAATATGTTAACTTAAGTATGTTAAACTAATGACTTGAAGCATTTCGTTATCGATTGCTAAATGCGTATATACAACAAAATCGACTTTATACCTAAATATAAGATTTCGGAACTCTTCCAAATGCACTGCCGTTATGCCGTTAAAGCTTTTGTAGACTTCAGTAAGACAAAGAGGATTAATTAACTTAAATATGTTAAACTTATGATTTGAAGCATTTCGATATCGATTGCTAAATGTGTATATACAAGAAAATCGACTTTATACCTAAATATAAGATTACGGAATTCTTCTAAATGCACTGCCGTTATACCGTTAAGGCGTTATGTAGACTTCAGTAAGCTAAAAAATGTTTTTTAACTTATAATGTTAAACAAATGATTTGAAGCATTTCGATATCGATAGCTCAATGTGTATATACAAGAAAATCGACTTTATACCTAAATATAAGATTACGGAATTCTTCTACATCCACTGACGTTATGCCAACTTCAGATCGTTAAAGAAGGTTTATTAACTTAAATATGTTAAGCTAATGAGTTGAAGCATCTCGATATCGATTGCTAAATGTGTATATACAACAAAATCGACTTTATACCTAAATATAAGATTGCGGAATTCTTCTAAATGCACTGCCGTTATGCCGCCATGGCTTTATATCAACTTCAATACGTTAAAGAAGGTTAATTAACTTAAATATGTTAAACTAATGATTTGAAGCATTAGGATATCGCTTGCTAAATGTTTATATAAGTTATTATATTGCGCTCGAATGCTGCATTGCAACAACACAGCTTAGCGTATGTCATCACCACGCAACCTTTCGACAGTGGCGCTTAGCAACATCAACACCTCGCGCATATGTTTTCTAAGCTGTCCAACAACGGAACAGTCCGGCGCTTAAGAACACTGCGCAGGCAATTAACCTTACCTATGTGTTTGCCTAGCAACATCGCAACGACGCAGGATAGCGCGTAATTCTATCACCACCCAACAACAGCAACACCTCGCGCATGTGTATGCAGTCTAAGCCGCCCAGCAACAGCTCTACCGTGTGCATAGGCTAGCCAAGCAGCCCGTCAAAAGCCCAACTCGGCGCACGAGTTCATCGCTTGCCTAACAACAACTTCACCATGCGCTTGGGTTAGTTAGGTAACCCAGCAACGGTATAATAAAGCACATAAGATCACTGCGCGCAACAATAACAACAACACCTGAAAACCATTAGACGAGAGGGTATTTAAGGCTGCGCTGTTAGCATAACAGGACAGTTCTTCGAGACAACTCATTAGTTAAACCTAACCTGCTTAACTGGCGCCCAACTTACGGGAACGAACATAAAAATAAATCCTTACATAAAGGATATAAAATCGTGCCCACAAATATTTAGCGATTTTAAACAAAAAAAATCTTTATAAAAACGTTTATAATATCCTTAAAAAAAAGAAGAACAAATGTGTTTGAAATTTGTGTGAGCTCAAATAAATTTTGCGGTAGACGTGAACAAAATTAATCACTTAAAGTTTGATAAAAAACAGGAGGAAAACCAAAATATTTTACAAAATTAATACTAGTGGATGAACTAAGTGAAAATTGGAGAAGACTGTGGATATTTAGAACTGCTCATTAGAAACAAAATAAAAAACGTTAAAAAAATCTGAAAATAGCTATCTTGCAAAGTGTTAGTTAAATATCTAGTGATCAAATAAGAAGCTGAAAAAAGCAACGAAAATATTTGAAACTGAGTGAAAACGAAAAAGCGTGTAATAAACAGAAGAACTTATAATTAACCTTAAAAGTTGCAAAAATTAAGAAACTCTAAAAACAATATGAGAATTTCAAAAAAGAACTCAAACCTCAATTTTGGGCATCAACGTATCATCGTATCAACAACAAAGAGGACAACATTAATTAGTAGAAAACTACAATAGAACATCCGTGGTTGCCGTAAAATTCCAGAGGTTTCGCAAACACGAATATTTATGACATTTAAGTGTAGATATATGTATGTATTTAACAATTTCTTGTATTTAGTAAAATTATTTCTTTAATAGTCAGCATACCGTTTGTAAGCTTATACAAAAAAATGGATCAAAGTACTGTTATGAGTTTAGTTGAATCGGCGGTAGAAGTAGTCCATCAACATTTCAATAGACAGATTGCGGATTTAACTCAGACAATTCAGAGCATTTTACCTCAAAAAATAGAGGTAGCCAGGCCTGTAACGATTGTCGAAGGTGTACAAAGTACCCATACCGATCTGAGTTTAATCAAATCTCTACCAGAATTTAGAGGTAAAATTTCAGAATATCCAGCATGGAGAGAAGCGGCGAAGTTTGCGTTAAGTTATTATAATGAAGGATCCGAGTCGTATTATATCGCGATGGGTATTTTACGCAACAAAATAACATCTGCAGCTAACGAAAGTCTTAGTGCGTTTAACACGCCACTTAATTTTAACGCAATAATTTCTAGACTAGATCAATTATATGCAGATAAGCGACCCCTTCACATATTAGAAAATCAACTCAATACGTTGAGGCAGGGAAAAATGTCTATAAACGAGTATTATGACGCGGTTGATAGGCAACTTACACTGATAGTGAACAAAAATATTATGACATACAGTGGCAATGAGGGGCTCACCAATGCATTCAACGAGAAGGCAAGGGAAAATGCGTTGAGAGTCTTCATTTCTGATCTCAGACGTCCACTTTGTGACACTCTATTTTCAGCGAACCCATCAGACTTACCCAGCGCCCTTGCCGCAGCACAAGAGTTGCAGCACAATCGGGAAAGGTACCAATTTGCACATACATATGCGACTGGAAGATTGCCACCAGTTTATCCAACTACACCTTTTTCTTCCAATTTTACTAACACAGTCCTTCAACGGAATCAAACAATTCAAAATGGTTCAGTACAAAATTTCATCCCCATGGAGGTTGATGAGGGAAGCTCTTATTTCAGGAGATATCCACAGTTCAGAAACAACCCTGCTGTTCAGTCAAATCGTGATTTCCCACAACAACCAATGCAACGAGGAAATATGTCGAATTCATTCCAGCAGCGGTCACGGCAACAAACCTACAACCTTTCTAAACCTCAACAAGAATACAGCTTTCATAAGAGACCTCATGTTCAGAGTAATAAAATTTCTATACAGGCCCCTTTGCATAAAGTCCAACGGATCAACGCCATGGAAAATGAACCTTACTTCTGTGAAGGGGAAGGTACGGAATTCGAAGAACGACACCAGCCATATCCCTCAATTGCTAGATGAAGTAAATTTTTTAGGCTAAAGTCTAACTTGCCGTTCATAACTCGAACTTTACCGAACGGGCAAGTTCTTAACATCTTAATAGACACGGGAACAGCGAAAAACTATATAAAGAAATATAAATTCCTGAAAGGTATAACCAAAATAAATGACCCCTTTCATCCAAAATCTATAAATGGGGTAAATAAAATTTCCGAAAAATGTAAAGTCAATATTATAGGAACAACGGACACCTTTTATATCTTACCGCAATTAGATTCTTTTGATGGAATCATCGGATATGATTTATTGAAAGATATCCATGCCATAATTGACACAAAAGCTGGACTCATTTTCCATAAAAATGGAAAAGAGGTTCTCAACTTTTTTCAGTGTCAACAAGTAAACATGACAATAGAAATGCCTTGCAGTATAGAAACACTTATTAAACGTAACTTTAATGCATTTGCGAATCCTAATAGATCACTTCCATATAACACAAACGTAATAGCAACAATAGATACTATAACCGACAATCCCATTTATTCAAGAAGCTACCCTTACCCAATATCCGCGGCAAATTTTATAAACAAGGAAATAGAATCTCTACTTAAAGATGGCATAATTAGAAAATCATTCTCACCCTATAACTCACCTGTTCATGTAGTTTCGAAAAAGGGCTTAGACGATGAAGGGAAACAAAATTTAAGAATGGTCATCGATTTTCGAAAGCTAAATGAACAAACTATATCGGATAAATACCCGATCCCAGACACTAGCGTAATACTTTCAAATTTGGGAAAATCGAAATTATTTACCACACTCGATCTGAAGTCTGGCTTTCATCAGATTTGCCTTTCAGAAAAAGATAGGTGCAAAACAGCTTTCAGCGTAAACAACGGCAAGTATGAATTTTGTCGATTGCCCTTTGGCTTAAAAAATGCACCAAGCATATTCCAGAGGGCCATAGATGACGTTTTACGGGAAGATATTGGGAAAATATGCCATGTTTACGTTGATGACATCATAGTTTTCTCTTCTGATGAAAATTCACACTATAAACACGTTGATTCCATATTAAAAAAAATTGAGGGAGCAGGAATGCGAGTGTCCTTAGAGAAAACCAAATTTTTAAAAGAGGAAGTCGAATTCTTAGGTTTCAGCGTCTCATACAAAGTTATCCGAACATGCCCCAGCAAAGTCGAGGCAATCCTAAATTATCAAGAGCCGAAATCATTGAGATCCTTACGTTCGTTTTTGGGTCTTTCCGGTTATTACCGCAGATTTATAAAGGACTATGCCCATATATCTAAACCCCTTACAAAATATTTAAGAGGTAAAAATGGCCATGTTAATAGTAGGCATTCTAAAAAAAATTAATATATCACTCGACGAAGATGCAATCGCTGCCTTTAATAAGCTTAAGAGTATTTTGGCTTCAGAAGATGTCCTTCTTCAACATCCAGATTACACTAAGCCATTCGAAATAACCACAGATGCTTCTTCCGTCGCCTTAGGTGCTGTACTTTCCCAAAATGGTAAGCCGATAACAATGATATCTCGTACTTTATCTAAAACAGAGGAAAACTACGCCACGAACGAACGCGAGCTTCTGGCAATAGTTTGGGCCTTTCAAACGTTAAGGCATTATTTGTACGGTATCAAAAACATTCACATTTACACGGACCATCAACCATTGACGTTTGTCATATCGGATAGAAATCCTAATTCAAAAATTAAAAGGTGGACTGCATTTATAAACTCGTTTGCACCAAAATACTTCTATAAACCTGGCAAAGAGAACAAAGTGGCCGACGCACTTTCACGCCAGTACATTCACAACCTTGACGACTCAATATCAACGGCTCACAGCGAGATTTCTCTTTCAGGTGTAATAAAAAGCATCAAAAATCCTGTCAACCAATTTAAAGCCCAATTAGTACTCTTACCATCCGAAGTTAACAGCAAGTCTACGAAAATTTTATTTCAAAAACTCATTAGACATACCATAAATTTTAAAAGCGCAGAATTTCTTTTACAAACCATACGGGAAAAGATAAATCCAAACGTAGTTAATGGAATCTATTGTGAACTTGAGACTTTAGGCCGAGTACAATCATTACTTCTGTCAAACTTTCCAGGTGTAAAATTCGTGCACACCGAAAAATTAGTAATAGATCTGATCAAAAAAGAAGATCAAATCGAGGCTGCTACCATGGAACATAATAGAGCTCACCGCTCAATCCAAGAGAACTACAAACAATTGATTTCAGAATATTTTTTTCCAGAAATTAAGAAGACTTTAACAACAATAGCCAAGAATTGTAGAACATGTTTGGAAAACAAATACAATAGACACCCACCAAAAACAGAAGTAGGCAGAACACCAATACCAGAATATCCCGGACAAATCCTTCACATGGATATATTTTCTGTAGACAGATTTCATTTCTTTACCTGTATAGATAAATTTTCTAAATTCACAGTCACAATTCCGATCGATTCCAGATCAACAATTGATATAAAAAGTGCACTGCTAATCGTACTAAACAAGTTTAGAAAAACGAAGTTAATTGTTTCCGATAATGAAAAATCCTTTCAATCGAATACAGTAGTCAATTTGTTGAAAGATCAATTCGGAATCGAGCAATTTTTTATACCAACCTTGCATAGTTAAAGTAATGGCCAAATAGAGAGAACGCATTCTACCTTGGCAGAAATCGCACGATGTATAAAAGCAGAACAAAACATAACGGATATTAAAGAATTAATCTTACTTGCAACGCATAAGTATAACAACTCAATACATTCGACCGTCGATGCCAAACCCATAGATATAATAAATAATTTTTCAAAAGATCACCTAGACTCAATTAAGGTAGCACTACATACTGCTCAAGAAAATATTATTAAAAAATCTAAAGTTGACCAAAGGACGTTTAAAGAAGGTGAAAAAGTTTACGTTCGCCGCAATAAACGACTTGGAAATAAATTAAATAAGATTTACGTTGAAAACGTCGTACAGAAGGATTTAGGAACAACCGTGTTAATAAATGGTAAAAAAGTACACAAAGATAATATACGCTGATGTTCACCATCACAAATCGACAAGTCAAATTGTTCATGAAAAATATTTCTGCAAGTTCTGTTTAAGGACTTTATACTTTTTTTTTTAATTTTTCAAAGAATTCAACTACTTCTACCAACGATACTAGAAATTTATTTAATTAAAAGGAAATATTATTCAAGGTTAACTACAAAAATGAAAAACATGCTATGTAAAAATACAACAATCGCAAGTAAAATTATAAAAGAGCAAAATCATTTGATAAGGAAATTGCATTAATAATTTATGCTTATTTTGCTTAAAACTTAATAATTTTCATTTAATTCCTGAAGATGTTACTTAATTTTTTGTGAAATACTTATCTTTGTTAAGTTACAAGCTACAAAAGTACGTATGTAAATGTACGGAAAATATCCAACAGAACATTATTTAAATTGTGTAGAAAAATTTAAATTTCTATGAGTTATAAGAACATAAGTAAATATTTCCAAGTCATTAGGTTAAGCAAAATTGAACTGATATGGTTGTATTAGTTTTTGCAAAATAGTTAGTTTTGCTAAACAACATAAGGTACAAAATGGAAACCATACACGATTCGTAGTAAACGTACATATGTATACGGAAAACATCATTTTCAACAGAAAATTCTTAAAAAAAAAAATGTTGCAAAACAATTTCTCTCTAAATCACTAGGTTAAGTAATAACTGAATTTTTACTATTGTATTATATTTTTTTGTAAAATTTCTTATTTTGACTCAAACGATATAAGATTCAAAATGAACATGACATACTATTAATTGTAAACGTACATATGTATACGGAAAACATCATTTTCAACAGAAAATTCTTAAAAAAATGTTGCAAAACAATTTCTCTCTAAATCACTAGGTTAAGTAATAACTGAATTTTTACTATTGTATTATATTTTTTTGTAAAATTTCTTATTTTGACTCAAACGATATAAGATTAAAAATGAACATGACATACTATTAATTGTAAACGTACATATGTATACGGAAAACATCATTTTCAACAGAAAATTCTTAAAAAATGTTGCAAAACAATTTCTCTCAAAATCACTAGGTTAAGTAAAAACTGAATTTTTACTATTGTATTATATTTTTTTGTAAAATTGCTTATTTTGACTCAAACGATATAAGATTCGAAAGGAACATGACATACTATTAATTGTGAACGTACATATGTATGTATGCGGAAAACGTAATTTTCAAATATATATTGCTTAAGAATTTTGTATAAAAATGTACATATATTTACATGCCAACGTTGTCAGAAAAATAACTTAATATTTATAAGTCAGTGGGTAAGCAGAAATTGGATTACATTATTACGTTAGTTAAAACAAAAAAATCCGTCGGATCAGGGACGTTCCGTATTTAAGAGGGGGAGGAGTTATTATATTGCGCTCGAATGCAGCATTGCAACAACACAGCTTAGCGTATGTCATCGCCACGCAACCTTTCGACAGTGGCGCTTAGCAACATCAACACCTCGCGCATATGTTTTCTAAGCTGTCCAACAACGGAACAGTCCGGCGCTTAAGAACACTGCGCAGGCAATTAACCTTACCTATGTGTTTGCCTAGCAACATCGCAACGACGCAGGATAGCGCGTAATTCTATCACCACCCAACAACAGCAACACCTCGCGCATGTGTATGCAGTCTAAGCCGCCCAGCAACAGCTCTACCGTGTGCATAGGCGTTCATCGCTTGCCTAACAACAACTTCACCATGCGCTTGGGTTAGTTAGGTAACCCAGCAACGGTATAATAAAGCACATAAGATCACTGCGCGCAACAATAACAACAACACCTGAAAACCATTAGACGAGAGGGTATTTAAGGCTGCGCTGTTAGCATAACAGGACAGTTCTTCGAGACAACTCATTAGTTAAACCTAACCTGCTTAACTTATACAAGAAAATCGACTTCATACCTAAGTATAAGATTACGGAATTCTTCCAAATGCACTGCCGTTATGCCGCCATGGCTTTATATCAACTTCAATACGTTAAAGAAGGTTAATTAACTTAAATATGTTAAACTAATGAGTTGAAGCATTTCGATATCGCTTGCTAAATGTGTATATACAACAAAATCGACTTTATACCTAAATATAAGATTACGGAATTCTTCTAAATGCACTGCCGTTATGCCGCCATGGCTTTATATCAACTTCAATACGTTAAAGAAGGTTAATTAACTTAAATATGTTAAACTAATGATTTGAAGCATTTCGATATCGCTTGCTAACTGTGTATATACAAGAAAATCGACTTTATACCTAAATAAAAGATTACGGAATTCTTCTAAATGCACTGCCGTTATGCCGCCATGGCTTTATTCCAACTTCAGTTCGTTAAAGAAGGTTTATTAACTTAAATATGTTAAACTAATGAGTTGAAGCATCTCGACATCGATTGCTAAATGTGTATATACAACAAAATCGACTTTATACCTAAATATAAGATAACGGAATTCTTCTACATGCACTGCCGTTATGCCGCCATGGCTTTATATCAACTTCAATACGTTAAAGAAGGTTAATTAACTTAAATATGTTAAACTAATGAGTTGAAGCATTTCGATATCGCTTGCTAAATGTGTATATACAACAAAATCGACTTTATACCTAAATATGAGATAACGGAATTCTTTTAAATGCCCTGCCGTTATGCCGTTAAGGCTTTATGTAGAATTCACTAAGATAGAGAGGGTTAATTAACTAAATATGTTAAACTAATGATTTGAAGCATTTCGATATCGACTGCTAAATGTGTATATACAACAAAATCGACTTTATACCTAAATATTAGATTACGGAATTCTAACAAATGCATTGCCGTTATACCGTTATGGCTTTATGTAAACTTCAGTAGGATAAAGAAGGTTAATTAACTTAAATATGTTAAACTAATGATTTGAAGCATTTCGATATCGCTTGCTAAATGTGCATATACGAGAAAATCGAATTTATACCTAAATATAAGATAACGGAATTCTTCTAAATGCACTGCTCGCTTGCTAAATGTGTATATACAAGAAAATCGAATTTATACCTAAATATAAGATAACGGAATTCTTCTAAATGCACTGTCGTTATACCGTTAAGGCTTTATGTAAACTTCAGTAAGCTAAAAAATGTTTATTAACTTAATATGTTAAACTAGTGAGTTGAAGCATCTCGATATCGATTGCTAAATGTGTATATACAACAAAATCGACTTTATACCTAAATATAAGAATACGGAATTCTTCCCAATGCACTGCCGTTATACCGTTATGGCTTTATGTAAACTTCAGTAAGATAAAGAAGGTTAGTTAACTTAAATATGTTAAACTAATGATTTGAAGCATTTCGTTATCGATTGCTAAATGTGTATATAAAAGAAAATCGACTTTATACCTAAATATAAGATTACGGAATTCTTCTAAATGCACTGCCGTTATGCCGCCATGGCTTTATATCAACTTCAATACGTTAAAGAAGGTTAATTAACTTAAATATGTTAAACTAATGATTTGAAGCAATTCGGTATCGCTTGCTAAATGTGTATATACAAGAAAATCGAATTTATACCTAAATATAAGATAACGGAATTCTTCTGAATGCACTGCAGTTATACCCTTAAGGCTTTATGTAGACTTCAGTGCGTTAAAGAACGTTTATTAACTTAGATATGTTAAAGTAATGATTTGAAGCATTTCGATATCGATTGCTAAATGTGTATATACAAGAAAATCGACTTTATACCTAAATATAAGATAATGGAATTCTTCTACATGCACTGCCGTTATGCCGCCATGGATTTATGCCAACTTCAGTTTGTTAAAGAAGGTTTATTAACTTAAATATATTAAACTAATGAGTTGAAGCATATCGATATCGATTGCTAAATGTGCATATACAACAAAATCGAATTTATACCTAAATATAAGATTACGTAATTCTTCTAAATGCTTTGCCGTTATGGCGTTAAGGCGTTTGTGAACTTCAGTAAGATAAAGAGGGTTAATTAACTTAAATATGTTAACTTAAATATGTTAAACTAATTACTTGAAGCATTTCGTTATCGATTGCTAAATGCGTATATACAACAAAATCGACTTTATACCTAAATATAAGATTACGGAACTCTTCCAAATGCACTGCCGTTATGCCGTTAAAGCCTTTGTAGACATCAGTAAGACAATGAGGATTAATTAACTTAATTATGTTAAACTTATGATTTGAAGCATTTCGATATCGATTGCTAAATGGGTATATACAAGAAAATCGACTTTATACCTAAATATAAGATTACGGAATTCCTCTAAATGCACTGCCGTTATACCGTTAAGGCGTTATGTAGACTTCAGTATGCTAAAAAAATGTTTATTAAATTATAATGTTAAACAAATGATTTGAAGCATTTCGATATCGATAGCTCAATGTGTGTATACAAGAAAATCGATTTTATACCTAAATATAAGATTACGGAATTCTTCTACATCCACCGCCGTTATGCCAACTTCAGATCGTTAAAGAAGGTTTATTAACTTAAATATGTTAAGCTAATGAGTTGAAGCATCTCGATATCGATTGCTAAATGTGTATATACAACAAAATCGACTTTATACCTAAATATAAGATTACGGAATTCTTCTAAATGCAGTGCCGTTATGCCGCCATGGCTTTATATCAACTTCAATACGTTAAAGAAGATTAATTTACTTAAATATGTTAAACTAATGATTTGAAGCGCTTCGATATCGCTTGCTGAATGTTTATATACAAGAAAATCGACTTCATACCTAAGTATAAGATTACGTAATTCTTCTTAATGCACTGCCGTTATGCCGCCATGGCTTTATATCAACTTCAATACGTTAAAGAAGGTTTATTAACTTAAATATGTTAAACTAATGAGTTGAAGCATTTCGATATCGCTTGCTAAATGTGTATATACATCAAAATCGACTTTATACCTAAATATAAGATTACGGAATTCTTCTAAATGCACTGCCGTTATGCCGCCATGGCTTTATATCAACTTCAATACGTTAAAGAAGGTTAATTAACTTAAATATGTTAAACTAATGATTTGAAGCATTTCGATATCGCTTGCTAACTGTGTATATACAAGAAAATCGAATTTATACCTAAATATAAAATTATAACATTACGGAATTCTTCCAAATGCACTGCCGTTATGCCGCCATGGCTTTATGCAAACTTCAGTTCGTTAAAGAAGGTTTATTAACTTAAATATGTTAAACTAATGAGTTGAGGCATTTCGATATCGCTTGCTCAATGTGTATATACGAGAAAATCGACTTTATACCTAAATATAAGATTACGGAATTCTTCTAAATGCACTGCCGTTATGCCGCCATGGCTTTATATCAACTTCAATACGTTAAAGAAGGTTAATTAACTTAAATATGTTAAACTAATGATTTGAAGCATTTCGATATCGCTTGCTAACTGTGTATATACAAGAAAATCGAATTTATACCTAAATATAAAATTATAACATTACGGAATTCTTCTAAATGCACTGCCGTTATGCCGCCATGGCTTTATGCAAACTTCAGTTCGTTAAAGAAGGTTTATTAACTTAAATATGTTAAACTAATGAGTTGAAGCATTTCGATATCGCTTGCTCAATGTGTATATACAACAAAATCGACTTTATACCTAAATATAAGATGACGGAATTCTTCTAAATGCACTGCCGTTATGCCGCCATGGATTTATATCATTTTCAATACGTTAAAGAACGTTAATTAACTTAAATATGTTAAACTAATGATTTGAAGCATTTCGATATCGCTTGCTAAATGTGTATATACGAGAAAATCGACTTTATACCTAAATATAAGATTACGGAATTCTTCTAAATGCACTGTCGTTATGCTGCCATGGCTTTATATCATCTTCATTACGTTAAAGAAGGTTAATTAACTTAAATATGTTAAACTAATGATTTGAAGCATTTCGATATCGATATCTAAATGTGTATATACAAGAAGATCGACTTTATTCCTAAACAAAGATTACGGAATTCTTCTAAATGCACTGCCGTTATGCCGCCATGGCTTTATTCCAACTTCAGTTCGTTAAAGAAGGTTTATTAACTTAAATATGTTAAACTAATGAGTTGAAGCATCTCGACATCGATTGCTAAATGTGTATATACAACAAAATCGACTTTATACCTAAATATAAGATAACGGAATTCTTCTACATGCACTGCCGTTATGCCGCCATGGCTTTATATCAACATCAATACGTTAAAGAAGGTTAATTAACTTAAATATGTTAAACTAATGAGTTGAAGCATTTCGATATCGCTTGCTAAATGTGTATATACAACAAAATCGACTTTATACCTAAATATGAGATAACGGAATTCTTTTAAATGCACTGCCGTTATGCCGTTAAGGCTTTATGTAGAATTCACTAAGATAGAGAGGGTTAATTAACTTAAATATGTTAAACTAATGATTTGAAGCATTTCGATATCGATTGCTTAATATGTAAATATAGGGTGATTTTTAGAGCATGATAACTTTTTTTTTAAAAAAAAAGCATAAAATTTGCAAAATCTCATCGGTTCTTTATTTGAAACGTTAGATTGGTTCATGACATTTACTTTTTGAAGATAATTTCATTTAAATGTTGACCGCGGCTGCGTCTTAGGTGGTCCATTCGGAAAGTCCAATTTTGGGCAACTTTTTCGAGCATTTCGGCCGGAATAGCCCGAATTTCTTCGGAAATGTTGTCTTCCAAAGCTGGAATAGTTGCTGGCTTATTTCTGTAGACTTTAGACTTGACGTAGCCCCACAAAAAATAGTCTAAAGGCGTTAAATCGCATGATCTTGGTGGCCAACTTACGGGTCCATTTCTTGAGATGAATTGTTGTCCGAAGTTTTCCCTCAAAATGGCCATAGAATCGCGAGCTGTGTGGCATGTAGCGCCATCTTGTTGAAACCACATGTCAACCAAGTTCAGTTCTTCCATTTTTGGCAACAAAAAGTTTGTTAGCATCGAACGATAGCGATCGCCATTCACCGTAACGTTGCGTCCAACAGCATCTTTGAAAAAATACGGTCCAATGATTCCACCAGCGTACAAACCACACCAAACAGTGCATTTTTCGGGATGCATGGGCAGTTCTTGAACGGCTTCTGGTTGCTCTTCACCCCAAATGCGGCAATTTTGCTTATTTACGTAGCCATTCAACCAGAAATGAGCCTCATCGCTCATCGGACGTAAAGCGCGAAACACATTTCGAACCGAACACTGATTTTGGTAATAAAATTCAATGATTTGCAAGCGTTGCTCGTTAGCAAGTCTATCATGATGAAATGTCACAGCATACTGAGCATCTTTCTCTTTGACACCATGTCTGAAATCCCACGTGATCTGTCAAATACTAATGCATGAAAATCCTAACCTCAAAAAAATCACCCGTTACAAGAAAATCGACTTTATACCTAAATAGAAGATTACGGAATTCTTCTAAATGCACTGCCGTAATACCGCCGTGGCTATATGCCAAATTCAGATCGTTAAAGAAGGATTATTAATATAAATATGTTGAGCTAATGAGTCGAAGCATCTCGATATCGATTGCTAAATGTGTATATACAACAAAATCGACTTTATACCTAAATATTAGATTACGGAATTCTTCCAAATGCATTGCCGTTATACCGTTATGGCTTTATGTAAACTTCAGTAAGATAAAGAAGGTTAATTAACTTAAATATGTTAAACTAATGATTTGAAGCATTTCGATATCGCTTGCTAAATGTGTATATACGAGAAAATCGAATTTATACCTAAATATAAGATAACGGAATTCTTCTAAATGCACTGCTCGCTTGCTAAATGTGTATATACAAGAAAATCGAATTTATACCTAAATATAAGATAACGGAATTCTTCTAAATGCACTGTCGTTATACCGTTAAGGCTTTATGTAAACTTCAGTAAGCTAAAAAATGTTTATTAACTTAATATGTTAAACTAGTGAGTTGAAGCATCTCGATATCGATTGCTAAATGTGTATATACAACAAAATCGACTTTATACCTAAATATAAGATTACGGAATTCTTCCCAATGCACTGCCGTTATACCGCTATGGCTTTATGTAAACTTCAGTAAGATAAAGAAGGTTAGTTAACTTAAATATGTTAAACTAATGATTTGAAGCATTTCGTTATCGATTGCTAAATGTGTATATAAAAGAAAATCGACTTTATACCTAAATATAAGATTACGGAATTCTTCTTAAAAGCACTGCCGTTATGCCGCCATGGCTTTAAATCAACTTCAATACGTTAAAGAAGGTTAATTAACTTAAATATGTTAAACTAATGATTTGAAGCATCTCGATATCGATTGCTAAATGTGTATATACAACAAAATCGACTTTATACCTAAATATAAGATTACGGAATTCTTCCCAATGCACTGCCGTTATACCGTTATGGCTTTATGTAAACTTCAGTAAGATAAAGAAGGTTAGTTAACTTAAATATGTTAAACTAATGATTTGAAGCATTTCGTTATCGATTGCTAAATGTGTATATAAAATAAAATCGACTTTATACCTAAATATAAGATTACGGAATTCTTCTAAATGCACTGCCGTTATGCCGCCATGGCTTTAAATCAACTTCAATACGTTAAAGAAGGTTAATTAACTTAAATATGTTAAACTAATGATTTGAAGCAATTCGGTATCGCTTGCTAAATGTGTATATACAAGAAAATCGAATTTATACCTAAATATAAGATAACGGAATTCTTCTGAATGCACTGCAGTTATACCCTTAAGGCTTTATGTAGACTTCAGTGCGTTAAAGAACGTTTATTAACTTAGATATGTTAAAGTAATGATTTGAAGCATTTCGATATCGATTGCTAAATGTGTATATACAAGAAAATCGACTTTATACCTAAATATAAGATAATGGAATTCTTCTACATGCACTGCCGTTATGCCGCCATGGATTTATGCCAACTTCAGTTTGTTAAAGAAGGTTTATTAACTTAAATATATTAAACTAATGAGTCGGAGCATCTCGATATCGATTGCTAAATGTGCATATACAACAGAATCGACTTTATACCTAAATATAAGATTACGTAATTCTTCTAAATGCTTTGCCGTTATGGCGTTAAGGCGTTTGTGAACTTCAGTAAGATAAAGAGGGTTAATTAACTTAAATATGTTAACTTAAATATGTTAAACTAATTACTTGAAGCATTTCGTTATCGATTGCTAAATGCGTATATACAACAAAATCGACTTTATACCTAAATATAAGATTACGGAACTCTTCCAAATGCACTGCCGTTATGCCGTTAAAGCTTTTGTAGACTTCAGTAAGACAATGAGGATTAATTAACTTAAATATGTTAAGCTAATGAGTTGAAGCATCTCGATATCGATTGCTAAATGTGTATATACAACAAAATCGACTTTATACCTAAATATAAGATTACGGAATTCTTCTAAATGCAGTGCCGTTATGCCGCCATGGCTTTATATCAACTTCAATACGTTAAAGAAGATTAATTAACTGAAACATGTTAAACTAATGATTTGAAGCGCTTCGATATCGCTTGCTAAATGTTTATATACAAGAAAATCGACTTCATACCTAAGTATAAGATTACGTAATTCTTCTTAATGCACTGCCGTTATGCCGCCATGGCTTTATATCAACTTCAATACCTTAAAGAAGGTTTATTAACTTAAATATGTTAAACTAATGAGTTGAAGCAAATTTGGTATCGTTGCTAAATGTGTATATACAAAAAATCGAATTTATACCTAAATATAAGATAAAGGAATTCTTCAATGCACTGCGTTATACCCTTAAGGCTTTTTGTAACTTCAGTGGTTTAAAAAAGTTTTTTAACTTAATATGTTAAATAATGATTTGAAGCATTTCGTATCGATTGCTAAATGTGTATATAAAAAAATCGACTTTATACCTAAATATAAGATAAGGAATTCTTCTAATGCACTGCCGTTATGCCGCCATGGTTTATCAACTTCATTTGTTAAAGAAGGTTTATTAACTTAAATATTTAAACTAATGATGGAGCATTCGTATCGTTGCTAAATGTGATATACAAAAATCGATTTATACCTAAATATAAGATTACGAATTCTTCTAAAAGCTTTTCCGTTATCTTAAGGCTTTTGAACTTCAGTGTAAAGAGGGGTTAAATTTAAATTAAATATGTTTTTAAAGTTAAATAATTTTGAAGCATTTCGTTTTCGATTGCTAAATGGTATATACAAAAAATCGACTTTATACCTAAATATAAGATTAGGAATCTTCCAAATGCACTGCCGTTATGCCCAAAGTTTTGAACTTCAGTGAAAGAGGTTAAATTTAAATTAAATATTTAACTAATGAGTTGAAACATCTCGATATCGATTGCTAAATGTGATATACAACAAAATCGACTTTATACCTAAATATAAGATTACGGAATTCTTCTAAATGCTGCCGTTATGCCCCCAGGCTTTTTAACTTCAATAGTTAAAGAAATTAATTAACTAAAATGTTAAACTAATATTTTAAGCCTTCGTATCGTTGCTAAATGTTTTTATACAAAAAATCGACTTATACCTAATATAAGATTACGAATTTTTCAATGCACTGCCGTTATGCCGAGGGTTTTTAACTTCAATACCAAAGAAAGGTTTATTAACTTAAATATGTTAAACTAATGAGTTGAAGCATTTCGATATCGTTGCTAAATGTGTATATACACAAAATCGACTTTATACCTAAATATAAGATTACGGAATTCTTCTAAATGCATGCCGTTATGCCGCCATGGCTTTATATCAACTTCAATACGTTAAAGAAGGTTAATTAACTTAAAATGTTAAACTAATGATTTGAAGCTTTTGATATCGCTTGCTAATGTTATATACAAGAAAATCGAATTTATACCTTTAAAAAATAAATTACGGAATTCTTCTAAAAGCACTGCCGTTATGGACTTTAAAAAACTTCATTCCTTTAAAGAATTTTTATT
>JAPZAG010001918.1:0-23930 GCA_027475135.1 Bactrocera correcta
TCATCGTTCCATCGAATGCGATATTCACTGTGGCCAACGCGCAAAGGACCATAAATCTTTCTCAGAACCTTTCTCTCGAAAACTCGTAACGTCGACTGATCAGATGTTGTCATCGTCCATGCCGCTGCATCATATAGCAGAACGAGAGTACTGAGTGACTTATAGAGGTTTTGTTCGTCGAGAAAGGACTTTATTTCTCAATTGCCTACTAAGTCCAAAACAGCATCTGTTGGCAACAGTTATTCTGCGTTGGATTTCCAGGCGGACATTCTGCTGCTTCTGACTTGGCACAAGATGAATTATAAAAAATAAATTAGAAGATAAGATCAACGTTTTTCGAAACCTAAAGAGCCGGTTGATGCATTCAGAATGCATGTTTTGAAGACAAATCAATCAGAGTGGCAAAAGTACTTCGACAATGTGTTCAACCGCATGCAAAAGTGTATAGATGTTAATGGAGAATTTTTTATTGATCTCTAATCCCGAAATATAAAAAGCAACCCTCAAACATACATTCATATGCATGGTTAAGAGTACTTCAAATTGTACGCGAATGAGAATGTAGAGGTTTTATTAATAAGTACTTATATCACCGAGATCCAGACAGAGATAGAGAGAGCCAACCTAATAAAAGGTAAATATAATATATTTCGCACAATTATTCAGATATACTATGTATGTATTAGTATACTTGCATACATATGTATGTGTGCATGATATTTATTAACTAAAATTTTTGTATCATAGAATATTCCTCTAAGAAATTTATTTGAATTCGAATTGAAGAAATAGTAGGGCTGCACAACTAGTATTTAAAACTGAAAAATAAGTGGTTTGCATTTGTGAAAGTTATATTTTATAGGCATTTACTTCTTAATTTATCACACTTTTAGAAGTTTTTAAGAAAACGAGTATATGGGAAGTGGGCAGGCTTATTATCCGGTTTCGCCAATTTTCACACTACCGTAAGAAGAGTTAAAAAATGTGTGTTGTCTAAATTTCAGTGATATAGCTTAATTGGGTTTGAAGATACAAACATTAATGTTATTGGAGGCGGGGCAACGACCCGAATTCAAATATTCAAGCTGCAAGTGCCCCTCCATTACGTGATTCGTTACGCCAAATTTGAGTTCTGCATCTTAATTTACTTTGTACGCCCGTCTACAATGCTAAACTTCAGAAGGATCTTAGCTACTAAGTACAATCTTGATAAGTATGTGAATGCAAGAGCTGCATATTACAAAAATATGAATTGTTTTAGTTCCTTGTATTTTTTCCGCTTAAAATTAAAAATATTATTTAAGCACCAAATGATAATAAGAGTTGAAGGATCTTACTCATCAAAGACGTTGTTCTATTTGGAAAGGTTCCACAAGTATTGCGGCAGTGACACTTCTTGATCCTCTAGGACTATCCAATCTATGAAAGGTGATGGAGCAAATTCGGCCTCACTAAACAAATCATCTTCAAAATTATTTACTTACTTTAATTTTACATTTTGCCCATTCCCACATTACCGTATAAGCTTCACTTGATTTCTGTCCCATTTTTTAAGCTTTTCACATTTTTCACACAAAAAAAGCACGCTCCGAGAAAAAAAGCAAACATAAGAACCTTCCTTTCGGGAATTCGCAAATTTCGAAGTAACGGTACATTCCCAGCTTTATTTTTGGGGGATGCCATGCTGTACGAATACGAATTTTGCCTAGAAATTTCGTAGTGATTGCCATAAACTAGCAATTACGTTTCAAATTTAAAAAAAAATTTAGGCAATCAGAGAAGTACTTCTACCGTATAATATATTATTTAACACAAAATTAAGTGAATCCTTCAATTAAATGTAGAAGAAGTGGTGATAATATAGAAAAACCAGTGGTATACGAATATGGATTTTGCACACTGTATGTAATATGATGATTTCAGAAGAAGCATCATTTAATCGTGATCATTCCCTCATCATCAGCTTTCGACCCAGTTCCGCTTGAATCAGTACAGCTTTAATCAAAACGGGTTTCAATCTTATTAGCTGCAGGGTACTCATAAGCGAGAAGTCATAAATCACCATTTTCTTAAAATTTTCTACAATCTCTGTTAAAAGTTGATTTCCATATACAAATTGCTGAAGAACAGTTTTTCGTAGACAAAACTCGCTGATTCCGATCGCTTTGCTTTTTTATTTTCCCCCTTAAGTAAAAGTTCTTTCGCTTGATAAATTTGTGCTAAGGTAACAAAAGTCCATTCAGATTGATTTTGGCGATAGTTGCGAAGTATTACAACAATTTTTTACTACAACAATTGATTTTTGATAGATGCTCATATTATAATGGGATAGTGTAAACTTAAATAAATCACTAACAGAAAATAAAATATTTACCTTGGTAATTATGTTCACTTCGAAGTGAAAAATCTTTGTCAAGATGGTAAAATTTACACAAATTTTATTTATTTTCGGTTGCGCCGAAGCTATAAAACCCTTCATAAATATAAAAGATTTCGTACGTTCGGTAAGTTTGTGTAATCCGTTAAAGTTTAATTTTTGTCAATCTTTGTTATAGTACCTTTCGGTTCACTCGCCTATCATGACTTTCGAATTTGCCTTTTGTAGATAAACTGTACTCGATATAGTGATTTCAAACCGACCATAAATTATTTATATTGGTGAAAATGTTTAGTATTACAATGAAAAAGTGGATACTTTATATTTCCAAAATAATATGATTTCCGACACAATGATTGAGATACTATCAAAATAGTATTAGTTTAAAATCAGAATCTTTGGTTGAGTTTATATATATTGACATTGAGTAAATTAGTAGAAACACCAAATCAAAATTTAGTAAATAAACTAAGTGACTTAACATATAAAATGAGTTAATTAAAACCCAAACATGTCATTTTTTAGCACAATATTACAAAAGTATAGTACATATTTGGAATTATTTCCCAGGATCCTTATAATTGCGAGAGTATGAAATGTTCGCTTATTTTGAATTTGAAAAACAACAAGGCTTTGTCTAAATTGACTGATTTAAGGCAAAAGAGTTAGGAAGTTATTGTTCAAAAGCCGTAAACGTTTTAATTGCATGAATAAAACATCGGCGAAAAAAAACCCACGCAGTCAAAAATTTCCAATGTTTCTATTTTCAAATGTCACTATTTGCTCAAAATTCACTATTTTTCTTATTTGGCTGTTTTGTGATGTGACTACATTATTTTACCAGGGCTAACGCCCTGTGCACGTATTTATAATGGAAATACCGCAAATCCTTTGAATATGTTGTGAAAACAAGTAAAGTTGAACATAGTGGTGTCAACAGAAAAGAAAGCAGAAATCGTAGCTTTATATAAAATAAATTATCCAAATGTCAAATAACTCAGGAAATGGGCATGAGGGATTGGAGCATGAGTATTATAATTAAAAATTATACGTATTTTAATTGAATATATCGAAAAAAGGGCAGTGGACGTCCGAAAATAGTAAAACCTCGTCAAGAACGACAAACTAAACGGATGTGTATTAGTGATCGGTTTCTACATGCTGGAACAATCAATGCATCGTTTTACGAAACCACTGGGGTAAAAATGACTACACGTTCTATGCAAAATGTCCTAAACAATCTTGGATTCCGAGTGCGACGCCCAGCCAAAAAGCCACTTCTCATTACACGAATGAAGAAACAGCGACTAGAGTGGGCAAAATTAGACAACACTTGGACTACATCAGATTGGGAAAAAGTTATTTTTTCCCCATGAATCCATATTGAATTTGTTGGAACCCGAAGGAAAAGCCACAGCGTGTCGTAGGAAAGGGAAGCGTTTTTCTGAAAACTGTAGTTGGCCCACCCTAACGCATTCGCCTTATTTAATGGTGTGGGAGCTGTAACCAAGTTTTATGTTGGGCCGCTAATTATTCTAAAAAGATCTGTTAATGCCGAAATATAAATTGGAATTTTGAAAGAAGGCGTTTTGCCAAATATTGAAAAGCTGTCCGAACAAGCCCAAAAAGTTTATTTTCAGGATATTTCAGTCCCTTGTCATAGAGCCAAAGCGGTAATCGAAGCATAAAAATTTTGAAGTCGATTTTTCAATAATTTATTACAAACACTTACAGGTTTCAAAACGAAAATGCAGAACAGCATGTTTTTAATGTGATCAGAATTGGGTATTTATTTTTTCTTTTATTTTGTAATACTTATCAACTATATTCCCTAAGGGATTAAATGAGTTTTACGACTTTAAAAAACTGTTTTTTTACGTTTTTTAATTCTATCACATCATTAAAATATTGTCCTTAATTCTACAGTTGATCGGAGTAACTGCTTTGGAGATACAGCCTTGAAAAGTTGTACTCTCGACCTACCTTAATCAACACAGGCCTTAGAGATATGTTTTCACGGTCTTGAAGGAAGGATTTTTTTACATTTACAACTATTTAAAAAAATACAATTTTCTTTTTTGTTTTCTTTCATCCCACATCTGGTTTATGGACTTAATTAAAAACGCTACTTTTCTTTTGACGAGTAATCATGTAAGAAGTTCTGCTATCAAGGCGGAGGCACCCAAAGGGGCTGCCGGGAATGACGTCGTAATGGCCGAGTTTTGAATATTTTACTTTGATACCTTAGAATAACAAAAAGTTTTAATAAAATATTAAATTTTTTTCAATCATTTAACCAATTGAAAGAAGTTCTTTACAGAAGGTAAAACTTTTGCTTTTATAGACAAATAGAAAGCATGAAAATGTAACTAATAAATAGTAACAGAAAGAATTTTTTACCTTAAACTATTCTAAACTAGTTTGAATCTGAGTAGTTAAGTTTTTTAAAAATCAATCTTTATCATCTCCTTTAAGGATATTTTGATAGGGAATAAAATTACCGAACATTACCACGATTTCAATATTGAGCCCATGTATATATGTAAATATGTACACCGTATTTCAATTTTTATGACTTCAGATTTGTGAGCCATTTTCTACAAACTAAGAAGCGTGAGCAATATTTAATTTATTTATAATTCATTTAGCTATGATTTTACTAGTTAGAAGAATTCTACCAACACCGAGGGCTTGACTCAAAATGTTTCAAAGCCAAAAAGCAAAATTATTGAAAATATTTTTTTTATTTACATTAGAGAAATGTAAATGTTTTTGGTGTTTGCACATTCAAAATATTTTTAATTAGGCAAAACAAATTCTGCACATAAATCTGAAAAATGTTTGTCATATCATATACATACATACGATATTGGTAAAAAAAAATAACGTGAAGTTTCTTTTTTTGAAAAAAGTAGTCTTGTCGTCTTCAAAATAGTACCCATTCAAATTTATCCACTTATACCTGCCATTCTTTCTATCGTCGAAACACTCTTTAAACTTAATATTTGGGATAGCCTTAAGCATTTTCAGCGATTTTCATCTTCTTCTTAATTGGCGTAGACACCGCTTACGCGATTATAGCCGAGTTAACTGCAGCGCGGTCAGTTGTTTCTTCTGTTCGCTACGTGGCGCCAATTGGATATTCCAAGCGTAGCCAGGTCCTTCTCCATGTGGTCCTTCCAACGGAGTGGAGGTCTTCCTCTTCCTCTGCTTCCTCCGGCGGGTACAGCGTCGAATACTTTCAGAGCAGGAGTGTTTTTATCCTTACGTACGAGATGACCTAGCCAGTGTAGCCGCTGTCGCTGAACTATGTCAATGTCGTCATATAACTCATACAGCTCATCGTTCCATCGAATGCGATATTCGCCGTAGCCAACGCGCAAAGAACCATAAATCTTTCGCAGAAATTTTCTCTCGAAAACTCGCAACGTCGACTCATCCATTGTTGTCATTGTCCAAGCATCTGCACCATATGGCAGGATGGGAAATATGAGCGGCTTATAGAGTTTGGTTTTTGTTCGTCGAGAGAGGACTTTACTTTTCAATTGCCTACTCAGTCCGAAGTAGCACCTGTTGGCAAGAGTAATCCTGCGTTGGATTTTCAGGCTGACATTGTTGGTGGTGTTAATGCTGGTTCCAAGATAGACGAAATTATGTTTGTTTGATGACAGGAGATATTTCGTCTTGCCCTCGTTCACTGCCAGACCCATTTGCGTTGCTTCCTTGTCCAGTCTGGAGAAAGCAGAACTAACGGCGCGGGTGTTGAGGCCGATTATATCAATATCATCGGCATACGCTAGTAGCTGTATTTTTTCCAGCAGCAGGTTGAAGAAGTCGCACGATAGGGAGTCGCCTTGTCTGAAACCTCGTTTGGTATCGAACGGCTTGAAGAGGTCCTTCCCGATTCTGACGGAGCTTTTGGTGTTGCTCAACGTCAGTTTACACAGCCGTATTAGTTTTGCTGGGATACCAAATTCAGACATCGCGGCATAGAGGCAGCTCCTTTTCCTGCTGTCGAAAGCAGCTTTGAAATCGACGAAGAGGTGGTGTGTGTCGATTCTCCTTTCACGGGTCTTTCCCAAGATTTGGCGCATGGTGAATATCTGGTCGGTTGTTGATTTGCCAGGTCTAAAGCCACACTGATAAGGTCCAATCATTTTGCTGACGGTGGGCTTTAATCTTTTACACAATACGCTCGATAGAACCTTATATGCGATGTTGAGGAGGCTTATTCCACGGTAGTTGACGCAGATTGTGGGGTCTCCTTTTTATGGTTTGGGCATAGCACACTTAAATTGAAATCGTTGGGCATGCTTTCGTCCGACTATACTTTACAAAGAAGTTGATGCATGCTCCTTATCAGCTCTTCGCCGCCGTGTTTGAATAGCTCGGCCGGGAATCCATCGGACCCCGCCGCTTTGTTGCTCTGCTATTCGAACTTCTCCATGGTCGGGCAAAGGAACGTCTGCTCCATCGTCATCGATTGAAGAATTGGTTCACCTTCTCCTGGCGTTCTACGTTCACTGCCATTCAGCAGGCTGGAGAAGTCTTGCCACCTTAATTTAAGTGTGCTCTGGACATCGGTAACTAGATCACCTTTGGGAGTTCTACAAGAGTATGCTCCGGTCTTGAAACCTTCTGTAAGCCGCCGCATTTTTTCGTAGAAAAATGCGTCTCGCTTCCCTCTTCAACTCTCGGTGTATATCTCATCCCGCATGTGTTGTGGTCAATCGTAACGTTGTGAGGTAGGCAGTCTGTTTTCTCTCCGCTGCGACATGGCACTCCTCGTCGTACCAGCTGTCCTTTTGCATTTTGCGAAATGGTTTCGGTTGCAAGTGTACGTAACGATTTTGAAATGCCGTCCCACAGTTCCCTTATAACGAGTTGTTGAAGAGTGTTCTCAGTGCAAGCCGAGTAGAAAATCGTTCGGTTGTCTGTTATGATTACAGCTTCTCGACTCACGTCTAGAACACTGGAGATGTGTCTTTCGTCTATCACAACATGATCTATCTGGTTAGTGGTTTTTCGATCCAGAGACAGCCAGGTAGCTTGATGAATCTTCTTATGTTGGAATCTAGTACTACACATAACCATATTTCGGGCCCCGGCGAAGTCGATCAGCCTCAACACATTTGGTTATGTTTCCTTGTGGAGGCTGAATATACTGACTTTAGTGCCAAAGATACCTTCTTTGCCCACTCTGGCGTTAAAGTCGTCAAGCACGATTTTGACATCGTGGCGGGGGCAGCTCTCATAAGTGCGCTCCAAGCGCTCATAGAAGGCATCTTTGGTCCTATCTTCCTTCTCTTCCTTCGGGGCTTGGGCGCAAATCAGCGATATATTGAAGAATCTCGCTTTGATGCGGATTCAATCACCAGAGTGAGTCTTTCTCCCACCACGAATCCCACACCAAACTTTCGCTCCTCTATATGGCCACTGTAGTAAATGCCACAAAGACCTTGTCCCGTCCCTCGCATTTCTTGGACGGCGGTGATGTCAGCCTTTATTTTCACGAGGACATCAACCAGCTGGGCAGCGGCACCTTCCCAATTAAAGGACCGGACATTGCAGGTGCATGCTCTTGATTCGTAGTTCCTATTTCGTTTGCCATCTTTGTCATCAAAAGGGGGGTAACTCATCGGCTTGTTGTTCATTTTCATTGGTACAATTGTTTACGTGGCGGGTTGCGAACCCAGCACACAACCCTGCGGAGGGGATGTTTAGCCTTCTCACTTTAGCTCGCCTTCAAAGGGATGTTCTTAGGCTACCCAGAGGATACTTGGTCAAAGATCGAAAGTCGTAAGTCATATGTAAAAGAATCGTTTCTGGTTACTCCCAAGTGAATGGCGATTAAAAAACTTTCCTCACTTGCGTGAGCTTCTACACATGACTCCATCCTCCATTCAGCGATTTTCATCTATCTTCCTTTGAAGTTCTCTGTATTAATGATATATTCTCTTTATTTCTGGAAATTGAAAAAGGCATACAGAGGCATTTCTGGCGAATCGTTATAGTTTTGTTGTTGGCCAAGAATTCACGAACAAGTTCTTTGATCCTTTTTGCAACCAAAAATCGCCAAAACAAGTCTAACCTTAGCGGCTACTGCAGACAAAGTAAGTAATTAATACAACAATAAGTTTTATAATACTTCATTTCTTTGTACATGTATGTATATCATAACTGCTAAGTTCGGATGTAACCGATCCGTTTTTTGATACGTCTAAAGCTTTTTCGTTTAATTACATCCCGACGACCATATCGGTGCAGTGCTTTGGATGACCTGTCGGCCGGTTACCCTGTATGTTGCCATTAAGCTTTCTTTGTTCTTTTCCCAGGACTGGCGACTTGAGGATTTTGTTACGATTTTCTACTCTGGCATTAAACGCAGTCGTATATGAAGGGAAAGAGCTCAAGCCAGTCGGAATTTTAAACCTTGTGACGTTAGGAGCCGGACTGTACTCTTTCGTCAACTTCGTTAATATGGAATATCTCAGAAAAGAGCGAAAAAATATCAAATCAGTTTACTTTGAAACACATGCCATTTATTCAATTGTCTGACGTCAATACTACACAATCTTCTGCAAATGAGGTGATGGAAAATCCCTCTAGAGAGCGAATACCATCCTGTGGAATCCCCTGTTTAATTCTTCTTAACTTGAATTATTCATGGGGAGTATAAAACCACATGTTTGATGATTATAAATTTGGTAGTTTTGCAACAGATTTAGTAGGTATAATGAATTTTCTCAAGTGGCAACACTGAAGATAAAGCGTTTTAATGCAATATAAACAAAACCTATCTTATTTCTTCGGATGCGTTCGTATTATGTAAAGTGAGATGAAAAAAATTCGTCATGTGGTTTTAGAGCAAATGTACACCGAATTCCGCCACAAACAAAATGCTCCAAATTCACTATCTTGACAAGCAAACATTCATGTCTATATACATACATACGTACGTTTATACACAGAGGCTTATACCTACATACATACATGCAAGTAAACGATTAATTAGTGTCCACACTCCAGTTTCTCAGTTTCCTGAGTTCATGGCACCAGTAAACGGATCCAAATGTGCTCGAGTTGTTCCAGTGATTTATGCCTTTGCGGTGACAAACACTTGAAATGTGATGATTTATAATGAAGATGCATGTATTAGTATTAATTAAATTTTGACACGGACGCGCTCGATTTAAAGCCAAATGGCAGTGGAATTGCTGGAATTACTTTTTTGATGATTTTTTGTGTGTGAATAAATTCTTTTGCACAAATTTCAGCAAAAGAAAGACTCACATCTGGTTCCGGGTTATGTAAACAAACAACAGCACCAATAATTTTAGCTGAACCAAAGCATGGCAGTAATTGTATGTAGCTATTTTGGTTAATAATATTTGAATGTGCTTAAAGTCCCTAAATATTTTTTTTGTAGACGAAGAATCAATCAATCGACAGATTTCTGATTCAAGTAATCTCTGTAACAGAATTGTGGGCTAGGCTATTACTAATTCAGGATGTGGTTTTTCTTGAAACGTTGACGTTTGACATTAATTACAAAAAAACTGTTGGAGGAGCCATTGACTCTAAATACTGCATAGAACGATTTAATAGAGAGAAGTGCAAGAAATATTTCTCTTTAAAAATCATTGCTTCGTCAAAATAATTATTTCTTATCTATCTTTCATATATGTATGTATGTACCTACAATGATATACCTGTACGTATGTTTAGGTGCTTTGAAAAAACTAATATTTTTTCGTTTGGTAATTTGAAAAATAGATTCTTAGACACCTCTACGAAAATCTTTCCAAGTATGAGGTTTTAATTGTAAGGGGAAAGTCCTCCGCCTTACATTTTTCAATTTTTTTTCTTATTATCCGATTAAAAAGTTCATATCTCGCTTCCAAATGCTAGATTTTATAGAAAATTGAGTGTTCCACAAATGTTTTTTAACTGTTGAATTTTTTTCTGTTTACAGTTGAATTTTGATTTTTTCAAGAAACATTTTATCTTTATAAATTTTATAGCTCAAAGAAAAAATCATGTTTTTAGTTGAAAATTAGCTAAATAGCTAATTTTGCTGTTTATTTTTATAAACTTTGTCTCTTATTAGTAATATGTGAATCTTTTTTTTTTTAGATAAGGCTCCGAATGACTGCTTACAAGGCCGGCCCGAGACAATTCACCGCCCTAAGCAAATGACAAATTCTGCGTGCCTTTTAAGCCTATTTTTTGCTTAACAACAAAATTTATAACTTTTGAAAATTATTAGGGTATTTTACTAAAATGGAAAAACACAATTTCTGTTAAAATATGTCCACTTTTTTTGTTACGATCTTTAATTCAATTCAGTTATTGCTCATGAAAGGTGAATAATTATTAAACTGGTTGTTGTTTGTTGTAGCGGCAGAATTCTGCCGAGTTGACATTCCTTGGCCGGATAAAAATCCGGGTCCGTTCCGGTTACGTAGACCCGACTGTCGTGGGAACGACATTAAACTGGTCTTTAAATTTGATTTGTATATTGCGATGAAAAAAATGTTGAGGCCAAAACTGATGTGCTGCGCATAAGAAAAGGCCTTCGTGATCAGTCAAATTCATTTCCAAATTAAATAGCCCAAAATGATGGGAAATGAAACTGATAATTAACCGGCTTTAAAACAAAGTTTGGGCACAATTCCGATTTCTTATAATAAGTAATATATATAATAATATATTATATTTTTCGGTTATCATCCACTCACATTGAAACAAATTTTGAGTTTTGGATATAAAGTAGTTATATTTTTTGGTTATTATGCACTCAAAATAATATTTTAAATGTAATAATATATATATATTGTCACCTAAAATACAAACCAATGTATCATCAAAAATAAATGGAAATCGCTGACAGATATAATAACCAAAATTTACCATTTTATAACGTAAACTTAAATTTTGAGTGCATGATAACCATAAATTATAACCACTTAATACCAAAAAAGCAATATATTTTTTATTTTCAACGCAGAAAGGAGTACTATGCGAAAGTACTTCGGTCACGCCGGGTATTCGCTCGGCCAGGGTTATTTTTTTAAAGCGCGGTCGAAGGCCGCCAACGCAGAAAGGAGTACTATGCGAAAGTACTTCAGTCACCCCGGGTATTCGCTCAACCAGGATTATTTTTTTAAAGCGTGGCCGAAGGTCGCCAACGCAGAAAGGAGTACTATGCGAAAGTACTTCAGTCACCCCGGGTATTCGCTCGGCCAGGGTTATTTTTTTTAAAGCGCGGCCGAAGGCCGCCAACGCAGAAAGGAGTACTATGCGAAAGTACTTCAGTCACCCCGGGTATTCGCTCGGCCAGGGTTATTTTTTTAAAGCGCGGCCGAAGGCCGCCAACGCAGAAAGGAAAACTATGCGAAAGTACTTCAGTCACCCCGGGTATTCGCTCGCCCAGGGTTATTTATTTAAAACGCGGCCGAAGGCCGCCAACGCAGAAAGGAGAACTATGCGAAAGTACTTCAGTCACCCTGGGTATTCGCTCGGCCAGGGTTTTTTTTAATTTCATAATAAGTTCTAGGTGATAGTGTAATATATGATATTACATTATAATATGCCTATTTTGCTAATAATAGAAATAGAAAATCTTAAAAATGCGAAACCAATACATATTTTTAAATTTGTCACAATTTAGTTGATTTTCCACGAATTGTGTAAACTCCCACCATGTCAACGATTTTCCAGGAATTTATGAATTCGAAGAAATATTGCCGCTTTAATAAAACGGCTGTATTTTTCTTTCATTCGATTTTGTATGCTCACAGCGTAAACATCGTCCCCTTGAATTCCAATTTCTGCTCCCCAATTTTTTTTTATATTCATTTTAAATAATATATATACATATATATATTATATTCATTTATATGAACGTTAAAATGACTTCTGCTGCCCCCCATCCTAAAATCCACAAAAAATTAGAAAATTTTTCTATGTTCACGTCGTTTGGACTAGATGTTTAAGATCTTCTGATTCTACAGTAGGGGCTTCTAAATTTTTTAATTCCAACCCTGTCTGTAGAATTCCGTCCACATAGCCCGGGTACACTTTTTTAATGTCCATAAGCATCTCCATTATCTGAGATCCTAGATCATTACGATAGCTCTTCTCAAGGAAGTTTTGACGATAATCAAAAAGAGCCATGTATTGATGGAGAAGTTTTGGACTCCGACGGCTTTTAATCCCATTTTTCAACCAACGATTTCTGCATTCTAAATCGTTTATTGTGTTTTCGGGATTACCTTGCTCAAGATACTCACCAATACTGTGATTAGTGGTTAAGCAAGTGGTATTCTCACCAAAAATTTGTTGTATTCCATGATACTGCTTTCCACCATCAGTGCAAATGTGGGTAGTATCTGGATGAACAAATTTTTTGATGTAAGGCCACAAATCTGCCTTGCTTTTTCCATTCACTCGGAAAAAGCGGCATATTTTGTCATCCTTACATAAAATTCCCAATACCGTTATTGTCATTTGCTCGGTTAAACGGCCACGATTGTACTTACGTTTCGTTAGAAACGTCTCGTCAATCTGCACCGTTTTCCCTTTTCCACCGAGACAAAAATCTGTATTGGAACATATAACCTCGGCTACTTCCCTAAGGTAACTATAATAATCAACTATAGTTCCACAACTTAGGGAAGACTCGTTGTTTTGTTTGCGCCAGTTATTAAGATGACCATGGACAGTCACCACATTAACTTTCGTTACAAAGCAGCATATTATCGCCAAGATCTCCTTAGGCGCTAATCTGCAACAATTACCATCAAAGAATGTACCCTGCGCAGGATTTATGTAAAGGCGACAATCTTTCGCACCTTTCTTCTTTGATGGTTTCGTATTGCACCTCCAAACCCATCCTAACTTGGATTGGTTGTGCTCTTCGACGCGCATTGGATTCCTACACTTAGTGCATACAGGGAGAATGGAATCTCTTGAAGGTATTAATTGCACGTCTGCAAAAATTTTAAGGACTGCTCATTCGTTTGGCCATCTAGTATAAAATTGTAATATGTATATAAAAATGTTATATTACAATCATAAACATATATAATATTATAATATTATCACACGATTTTACTTATCTGTGTTTATTAAATATAAATCACATATTATTCATATATTTATATATGTATGTATATGGAAAAGTGTTCACATATTCAATTTTAGCTTGAAAAATCTTCTTTATAGTTTTTTTTTATAGTTAACTAGCTGACCCCGCAGCCGTTGTCCTGCGTGAAATTATGTGTTTTGAAATGAAAAGAAAGTTAAATTTATCATTTCATTTTTTTTCGATGTACAGAAAATATGGTTTTCCAACTCGTGAGCTTGCCACGTACATCTGGCCGTGTGAAAAACATAGCATTTCCAAATTTATGCTACACACTTTGCGACTATTCTTGTGTCCTGTTGATTGTCATCTGAAATGCAATTTTCACTGGAAACGGAATACGTTTGAACTGAATTGGCAAATCGTTAGAACTCAAAAGAGTTCGTAGAATCAAGCATTAAAAAAATCTAACTTTGTGACGCAAATGATGTGGTGGCATACCAAGCCTGCCCAAAGAGTTTAGAAATACCTCTGCATAATTCACGGCATCGTCTTTATTGTTAAGACGATCGATCGATTTGTATGAGTGCAAGTCTCCTGGAATTTAACTTTGAATCTTCCAGTTTAAGTCAACAACATTGGCGTTTTTGGTAACTAACATTGCGCGTGCACTTAAGGAATCGTAGTTACGATAATTTGGCCACGATAATTTGGCGAACATTCGTGATGAGTTCATCTTACGTGCATTGATAAACGGCGGATGGAATTGATATCGAAACACCGGAAGTATCAACCGGGACTGACCCATTTCCAATTTTTTGTGAAGACGATGTAAAATGTCTTCGGCAATGTCATTGTTGTTCGCATCCCATAATTGACGCGGATTTGAGGGCTGATATGTCGAAATGATTATGATTCGCGAAAAGTGTGCGAACTTCATTTTCATTCCAGTGATTAACATGTTCCAGCAATTGTAATTGCTGCCTTACTTCTCCAAAACTTGTACACACCGTACCTTACTTTAATCAATAGAAACCGAAGATAGAAACAATCGTTGTTTTTAGGGTGGATTGTGTAAACTCATCCTAATTCAGTTGAGAACACACCTGGATGTCAATCTACTGGTTGGTGAATTAGACTATAGTGTTGAATATACATAGTACGATCCATATGTTGTCAACTTCGATATTCACTATTCTAAATTGAATGCTGAATGCTCTGCATTTGTCGTCTGGTGAGCGACGCCGATAGAGTGGATATCCATTATTTCTAGTTTGTGTTTCCGAAAGAAAAGCACGTGGATACTGTTGAGTGCATTTATAGTCAGACCATCCATCAGTCCATCGAAGCTGTTGCTTGAAAAGTCTTGTTGTGACATCGTGACGATTGCTTTCTGATAGACCGCGATTAATAATACCGCACGTATGTCATCGTATCCTGGGAGTACTCGGTCATGTGCCTTGGGCTGCTAATGTATGTTAATACATATTAGCGCGACCTCTTCGTGGCATCGTAACAAACTTCAATCTGCAATTGATCACTTTGTGTGCAACACACATAACATTTTCACTGAATAGTTTTCAAAAATTTTTGAACCAAACGACAAATTTGAACGATTTGAATAATTGAAAAACAAAACAAAAAAATTAAAAAAAAAAAAAATTTTATGGAAAAAATTAACTTTTTGGAATTGTCCAATTTTCCGACTTTTCCTCATGAGAAGCGTAGAGGTTTTTTTATTTCCAAACCTTCCTCGATCCATAGGGAACATTCTCTGAAAATTTCATCAAGATTGGTTCAGTCGTTCCCTTAGCGTTACTAATAAACAAATATTCATTCGTTTGTATGGGAAAAGGAAATGGACTGTTTTTAGGAGTTTTCCGGCTATTATTCGAATTTTTCTTGCTGTAAAAACCATCCTTGAGCCTTAACGAATATTTTAAAAAAAGAATTAGCAAAATTGGTCCAGGCGTTTTTGAGTTATGCGCTTACCAACACATTTTGCGATTCATTTTTATATATAAGATAAAGAAAAAAGAATCACTCGAAAGTAGAAACAAAGAAAACGCTGTGAAACGCTGAAAAATCCTTCACTTTTGGTTTTTAAGGTGTAGCAATGCTGGGTTTCCTTGTAAATATAAGCGCTCTAAACTTTGCAGCCATAAATTTGATAAGTGATTTTAAATTACTAAATTTGGCCGAAAAATTACAAAATAAAAGTGAAAAGTGACCTTATTTCAATACTAAGAGTGTATATTTCAATATAGTGAGTGAAAAACGTGAAAATATTCTGTGAAACATGGAGGAATAACATGTTTTCTTAGGGCAATTTTTGAATTTTTAAACGTGAATATTTCAAAAAATATTAGTTATTTTTATGTTATTTTTGGATATTCCTCCTCTGGAGAAGCTCCCCTATCCGTACATACCCCATTTATATGGAAATTCGGTTTTTTTACCCCTCCGCCAAAGTAATCGGAATCGTGCCAAAGTTTGTTGCAGATTGATTAGTTGTTTTCATTTAAAAAGGATACTTTTTACTTTTACTTTATTCTTTAATTAGATGAAGAAGGAAACTTAACACAAACCGTTTCTATGCTGGCACCGTTTAACTTTGAGCAGGCACAAACCACGATATCTATGGTTGTTATGAAGATTTCAAAATCGAACGCCGTATTTGTGCGTAATAACTGAAGAGGAGCAAGGGGTGGATCCAGAGTAGAATTTTTTGAGGAGTGAACTATATAATATTTTACTTGCAACTCAAAGTCCTTTTCTTCGCGGAGTGTCACTTATGATAGAAATAATGTATAACTTTTAACTTTTGGATCCGCCAATGAGATGAACAAACGTTTTAAACAATTATTATTTTACATTCGAAACATTTCCCACAGTCCCTTGACGTTACATTTGTTGTTTCCAAATTGTAATTTGCCACGTCCAACTCCAAGATTTTTCACCAGAGGATCAACAAAATTTTCACCTTCCTATGTATTTCTACAATTTGTTTATCCATTTTTTCGTTTTTTAGTCATATTTTTCCCAAATAGGCGCAGTAATGTTCTACAACTACCAGGCAGTAGTTGACTTTCATTTTCTATTTCAGTGAACCCTACTGCAACAGGGTTGAAAAAATTATTATAAAAAGTAGCAATAAAAGGTTATTTTTTAAATATTTTCATGCCGTTATTTTGAAAAAGTCTGGGCCAACTGTTTTATTGTTAAGAGTTTGTGTCCTCCAAATATATACAATCTAACCTAATTTCGCAATATCTGGTCAAATAAAAAAAGTTTTCCTTACAAGCACTTGGTTTGATCGATCAATTTTTATGGCAATAAAAAAACTAAAAAGTTAATTAATCACTTCTAGGAACTGAACTAGTAATTAATTTAGAAATTGGATACGAACTTTATGGGACATCTAGCAAAAATTAAGCAGCAACTAAATCTAGAAGTGTCCATCCGTCGAGTTCAGCATATTTTAAGAAATAATAGTAAAATCCAATAGCCAATATCAATCTTAGTTGCTTCCTCGACGAGAAAAAATTTTATTTAGATGACCCCAACAGCAATAACAAATATTGGACAGTTATTCGACGGCATTCGAGAAATTTCCAGGGAGGATTTCTAATGGTACATATGTATGTAGCTTTCGGGTTCAACGGGCAATCCCAAAATGTTTTCCACCGCATAAAATTAATAGGATGAATTTTGTTCAACTATTGGACAGCGTCTTAATGGACTCTTCGGAATGGTTTTGTGAGGAACAAGGATGTGTATTAAAGCTGAATAGAAAAAATACCGCTTTTCACAATTCGCTTTCAATTGAATTCATGTCGAGACGTTTTTGTATTATTTTCTTTATAATAAATATTTTTTAAGTTTAAATAGTGTTAATAAACCTCAAGGTTTAGTCTATTAGTAAGGAACATAAAAATATTCACATGAAATATAAAGATTAATAGAAGAGATTCTTAGCTTGTACGTTATACTTATTTCGTGGAGTATAATTAATAAATTTAAATAAAGTATGTTAAGGAAGGACAGTCATTGGAAGTGTCCTTAAATCGTGTTAATTTAAAGAATTTCCAGTCATTGGGGATCAAAAATCTATTGGACTTTAGTTTTTTTTACCAACATTAAACAAGTAGGAATTACTTCGCATATCCATACACACCGCGTCTTCATAGATGTCTTTGAACCTCAAGAGTTTCCTGCACACAAGCTGCAAAAATCATTGTCGCTTAGTTCGCGTTCACTTCAAATAAAACTAATATAAATTTTATAAGGTTGCATTTGGATTGCGGCCAGCAGTTGGTTTTTACATGCTTATACCATAACTGCACATTTAAAATGTCTTAATTATTCATAAACTATTTTACAAACGACGTGAAAATTCGTTAATTAGACGTCTGGTTGCATGCACCGGGTGACAAAAAAAAAACACTCAGTTTTGAAAATGAGAATGTCGAACAGTGCAAATGTTCGCCCAAAAATAACACAGAATAAGAAAAATTTGAATTATTTTTCTGGGACCCTTTGTTCTTTCCACCTAGGCGCTATTGGAATATATGTATGTATACATATGTTCAATTAGAGCGAGCAATTTAGTTTGATTTTAGTATCATTCTTCTCAATTTTAGTGTCATAAAGAAGGGATTTTGCCCTTGTTCAGGGCTCTTAAACGTTCTCACAACCACGGTAAGTTATTATTTTTTTAATTTAATATCGAAGAATAAATGAGAAGTTTGAGCATCACCTTCTCTTATAACATAAATCTAAAATAAATAGTAAAATGATAACTAAACCCAAATGACCAGAGCAGCATTTAACTTACCTCCTTATTGTTATTGTTGATGGAAAACTTTCAAAATCATTTGCGCTGGTTAAACGTGTTTGCTAATTTACCGTATAACATTATATTTTAACATTTAATTTATAAACTTCACATTATTAAATGGTATCAAAACTTTGTTCAACGTTGCTCAAGAGCAAATATAAAAGATGTTTACACTTTTAATTACCATTTATTGAAAATTGGCAATCAAATCAAAGGATCCACCAAAAGAAGAAGATGAAAATTTGTCACAATCTACCAAATGTTTTGTCAATATGTCGTCATTAACAAAATTACTTTTAATCTGACTGGTGAAAGTGAACTTTTGACCACCGTGCGAGTCAGCACTCGCCCGCCACACTCGTTCAGCTTCAGAATTCGCGTCCATCTCTGAATATGTCAAGTTGATTTAGTTTTACGATTAAATTTGCCGCACTGACAAAATGTTTCGCAAACGAAAATGACATCTTAATTTTCATAATTGCAAATAATGAATCTCTGTGTATGGCCCGACATATTTAACATTTTCGCCTTAAATATGATTATAAATTTTATGGCGTAATGGGCTGGTGCCCCGTACAGTCGATTATACACACTTCGATACACTTGCGTACGAACTTACTTTTCTTCATATTTTTGTTGTAAATTTGCGAAACGAGCAGAAGTATGCCTGATTCGTTGGAAGGCTGAAGAAGAACTTTTGTTGCACCAATTAGCATGAAGTATCGCCATTTTTACTCACTTTTTGTGACGTCAAAGCAGACGCATACCAATAAAGTTGAACCGGTAAACGAGAATCGTTAAACATGCAATTTCATTTTTGCGAGAAGGGCGATGAAGAAGTAATATGTTCCAATATGGAGAAATAAATTGAAAAAAGTTCGGGCTTTCTTGCATTTTGGAAGAATTAAAAGGCTGCGTAGAACAGTTATTTAAAAAATAATAAAGAAGGTAGCCTGCAGTTAATAAAGTTAATGTACATCCAGAAATGTGGGGAAATCAACGGCAATTAGCTAATCAAGTTTATTGCGAACAAATTTAAAAAAAAAAGTTTTTTTTTTTTACAGTTTGACATATATTTTGCTAAGTTTCGTACTTTACTTGCATTTGTTTTCAAATTCACGATATTAGCATGTAAATCAAAAAAAGTAACTAGCTTTAATTCAGAAGTGATGATATTAATTACTTATTAGTTTAATATTTTGTAGAAAATCCCTCGTTATTTTAAATTGATCAACACCGCTTTGGCATATGTAGAATCAACTAGGTTTTGGCAGACGGAACACTTTTATATCAACGACGCTTTCATCGAATACCACAAATTTCAATGGATTTTAGATCCAAGGACTTCGGTGGCTACTCCGCTATTGATCCTAAGCCACTCTTTTGTACACTTAGCCCTGTTTTTACGGTCATTGTCCTGCATAAATATCCACCTAAGCGTCATATTGTCTTCAGCAACTGTAAATTATTGTAGTGTTGCCTTTATTGTCCCATGTATTCGATGCAGGATCCCCAAATCATAATGTTTCCCAAAACATGTTTAACGGTCTTTATGGTATATTTAGAGTTATATGCTGTATTATTCGATATTTTTACATAATGAATAGTTCACTTTTGTTTCATTTAACCCGAGAATGTTACGTCATTTTTTTAGGCCAAAAAACATATCCTCCGTCGTGCTTCGGCTCTTCAGATTTTCCTTTATAAGTACTTTTCGGTTAGTTGATGGATTAACATCAATATTCAAATCAAATTTTCTAAGTTTTGACGAAATGAATGAATTTTTCTTAACATAGCAAACTACATTTTCTTGACAAGCTTCCTGGCGCGTTGCAATCTGGGGAACCCATTTTACTGCTTGTTCAACCAATTTACGAATTTCCTTATTTCACTAAATATTTAATATCTTCTCGATATTTCGGATTGCAGTGCTTATCCTTTCCCATATCGATACAATATAAAAGAAAAACATTAAATTCATTGATATAAAAACCAAAAGTATTATTCTTGCCTTATCACTGCGGCACCGAAGAATATGTAGGTATGTATATCGTAAAATAAACAAGTAAGGAAGTGCTAATTTCGGGTGCAACCGAACATTTTATACTATTGCAACTTACAAGAATCAAAGTCAGGGAAATACTTTAAGATTTAAAACCAATCATATAACTGATATTAGCTATATCGGTGTAAGTTTTCGCTCAAATTTACGATCTCTTATTTTCATTGGGATAACTCACACATTGACCGATATATGCGAAGTTCGAAAATCTTTATATTATGTATATGGGGGCTAAGGGAAGTATTGGTCCGATTCAACCCATTTTTGATATACAGACATACCATTATAAGAGAAGGACTATCGCTCAATTTCAGTTATATATATCACACATTGACCGACTTTTTCAATTAAAAGTATCTAGGGGCTTGAACAGTTTTTATTGGACTTAAACAATTTTTGGTTATAAAGTGGCACACACTAAAGACATTATTGATGCAAATTTTTGTTACGTGACGTTAATTACTTCTTGATTTGTGTACTGCAAGCTAAACGAATCAAGTGGAATTTAAAATTGTTGTATACGGGAAGTAGGCGTGGTCCGATTGCGTCCATTTTCACAATGTGACATAAAAATGTAAGAAAAATGGCACTTACAAAATTTTTTCGAAATCGGTTGGTTTGGTCCTGAGGTATTGGATTTCATCTAAAATGGGCGGTGCCACGCCCATCGCCCAATTTTCACAACGTCTCCCATTAAGCTCTCTCATACCACCGCATCTCGGTGGTAAAATTTAATGTCTTTGCCGTATTTAAATATATTAAATTTAAATATATAATATTTAAATATACACTAAATTTTTTCACGTTCTTTACACTGTTTATTTAAATATACACTCTAGGCTTTGAAATACGCTTACATTTCACAATTATTTTGCAATTTTTCAACTAAATTTAGTAAGTTAAAAATCACTTGTCAAATTAATGGCTGAAAAGTTTAGAGCGCTTATATTTACAAGGAAAACCAGGATTGCCACACCTTAAAAACCAAAAGTGAATGATTTTTCAGCGTTTCACAGCGTTTTCTTTGTTTCTACTTTCGAGTGATTCTTTTTTCTTTATTAACTATAAAAAAAAAAACTATAAAGAAAAACTATATGTTTATGATTGTAATATAACGTTTTTATATACATAATACCCGGGGTGACTGAAGTACTTTCGCATAGTACTCCTTTCTGTGTTGGCGGCCATCGGCCGCGCTTTAAAAAAATAACCCTGGCCGAGCGAATACCCGGGGTGACTGAAATACTTTCGCGTAGTGCCCCTTTCTGCGTTGAAAATAAAAAAATAGATTGACTTTTTGGTAAAAAGTGGTTATAATTGGGGTTATCATGCACTCAAAATTTAAGTTTTCGTTATAAAATGGTAAATTTTGGTTATTATATCTTTCAGCGATTTCCATTTATTTTTGATGATACATTGGTTTGTATTTTAGGCGACGATATATATGTATACTATTATATTTAAAATATGAGTTTTGGGTATGAAGTGGTTATATTTTTCGGTTATCATGCACTCATATTGAAACAAAATTTGAGTTTTCGTACTGCACTGTATACTTTACACTTTATTATGTAATATTATTATATAATACTACTTATACATATGTGTAGATAATATTATTATATAATAATTAGTAATATGTATATAATATTACTTATTTGCTTAATAAATTTAAAAAGGAAAATATCCATATGCATGAATAGAGGAATTTTTGCGAAAAAGAGGAATTTCAGCGAATTGCCTTATCATCACATGGCAGCGCTCCATTTCTTCGCAATTTTTGGTAAACAAATGAGGTTGAAACAAGTGTAAAATGTGATTTTTAAAATAAAGATTTTTTAGGTAAAAAAAACCCACTAAAAGAGCAAAATGTAGATTTATTTAAAAGATTATAGTGCAATTTAATTAATTTAAAGGGGAAAAAAGTGAAAAAGTGTGTTTAATGTGGTGAAATAGCTCCTTGAAATGGTCCAATTTTGCGAATTTTTGAACTTTAAGGGCGAATATCTCCTAAACTAAGCGTTTGCGGACCCTATGTTTTTTAATCAGGAGGACTTCCTCTTTCCAACGGTATCTTCAAATCGCCACGCCAAAGAAATCGGAATTGTGCCCTATAATACCTACTTCATATATAAGAGTATAAAAATTGTTGATTGATAGCACTTGCTACTGCATGGCAGAGCCCTATAGAGGTCTGATATGGGCGGTTTCGACAAATGAATAGACTCTTTGGGACAAAACGATTTGTGCGAAGTTTCCTATCGATATCTAAAAAGTTCATGATGATAACTTGTATAGATATATTCTTTATATGGTCTCCAACGTTCGTTTCAGGGTTGTAATACATTTCGGGACAAACAGAAATGAAGAAGAGATTCATCTCGAGAAAAAGTGTTCTCTGGAGTGGCTTGGTACTCTGCAAAATTGCGTTGCAGATTTTTCTCCAACAATTCCTTTAAGTTCAATTTAGTAATCTGTCTTTATGTCATTTTATAATGATAAGTTGATCTCTAATCTTAATAAACTAATTTTCATTCGTTACGAAAAAATTTATCACGTAAAGCTGGTCAAGTAATTTTTCGCACTAACAATTTTTCCCTTCAATGTAAAAGCTCTATATATTATTAACTTAACTGTTAGTTCAATATGTGCTTTATCATAGACATGGGTTCTTTGTCATTACTCTTTATGGATTAGTTTTGACACGATTTTAAATTCCTCAGCGCACACAGTCGCCCCGAACGACTCTAATATCAAATGTGTCAAGGGAAAGGTTCCATTGATGATCACAATCGTCAATTAAAAGTGTGAAGCTAAATGGAATGATAAATTTAAGCATTTACATATCTACATTTAATATTTTGACATTTTAAATTCTATAATTTTTTTAATCTATTTACTTTAAAATGCTCTTCTTTTAGGTTGTATACGTTCCATATTCGTATCCTACTTGCGCTTATTCAACATTTAATATCCTTTTTTAATTTGAATATTAAAATCAATAATGGTGCTTAGCGTAAATACATACATATGTATATTCAACAAAGACCTATGTGCTCAACCAAATATAAGATTGGTAATTTTTAAGAGACGTTAATCGATCATTCTTCTTTATATCACTGATCTCTTAGGACGCAAAGTTGTTAATTACTAATATTAAAAACACAAATAAGTACAATACAAAAATATACTATATGTACATATACTCGTATATTTGCAACTCATGAGTATTTCTTAATTGCGCCTTTTGTAGCTCATTTGCTTAAATATATGGCTAATTATCGCTAACTAGAGAAGTGCTTCAGAGGTATTTGTCTTCCAGAGATTGAAGTATGCGTGCACAAATGAAAAGTCGTCGTCACGCCCACCACTGCCTGTGAAAACGAAGCGACGCATATAGGCGTTCAGTTTGATAATTTTTTCACTCTAACACGTTGACACATTCAAACACACTAGGCTATTATTTTTGGGGTATCTGACTATTTGCCATCCCGCTCTTTTGCTTCGATGGTGCGATATTCATTCGTTGAAGATCACTTGAGCCGGTTGACTAAGTGATCTT
>JAPZAG010001919.1:0-23914 GCA_027475135.1 Bactrocera correcta
TTTTATTTAGGTATGAAATCGATTTTCTTGTATATACACATTTAGCAATCGATATCGAAATGCTTCAGCTCATTGGTTTAACATATTTAAGTTAATAAACCTTCTTAAACGATCTGAAGTGGGCATATAGACATGGAGGCATAACTGCAGTGCACGTAGAAGAATTCCATAAACTTATATTTTGGTATAAAGTCGATTTTCTTGTATATACATGTTTAGCTATCGATATCGAAATGCTTCAAATCATTAGTTTAACATATTAAGTTAATAAACAGTTTTTAACATACTGAAGTCTACATAAAGCCTTAACGGTATAACGGCAGTGCATTTGGCAGAATTCCGTAATGTTATAATTTTATATTTAGGTGTAAAGTCGATTTTCTTGTATTTACACATTTAGCAGTCGATATCGAAATGCTTCAAACCATTAGTTTAACATATTTAAGTTAATTAACCTTCTTTAACGTATTGAAGTTGATAAAAAGCCATGGCGGCATAACGACAGTACCTTTGGAAGAATTCCGTAGTCTTATATTTAGGTATAAATTCGATTTTCTTGTATATACACCTTTAGCAATCAAAATCGAAATGCTTCAACTCATTAGTTTAACATATATAAGTTAATAAACCTTCTTTAACTCACTGAAGTCTACATAAAGCCATAACGGCATAACGGCAGTGCATTTAGAAGAATTCCGTTATCTTATATTTATGTATAAATTCGATTTTCTTGTATATACACATTTAGCAATCGATATCGAAATGCTTCAGCTCATTAGTTTAACATATTTAAGTTAATAAACCTTCTTTAACGATCTGAAGTGGGCATATAGCCATGGAGGCATAACTGCAGTGCACGTAGAAGAATTCCATAATCTTATATTTAGGTATAAAGTCGATTTTCTTTTATATACATATTTAGCTATCGATATCGAAATGCTTCAAATCGTTTGTTAAACATATTAAGACAATAAAAATTTTTTTGCTTACTAAAGTCTACATAAAACCTTAACGGTATAACGGCAGTGCATTTAGAAGAATTCCGTAATGTTATAATTTTATATTTAGGTATAAAGTCGATTTTCTTGTATTTACACATTTAGCAGTCGATATCGAAATGCTTCGAACCAATAGTTTAACATATTTAAAATAATTAACCTTCTTTAACGTATCGAAGTTGATACGAAACCATGGCGGAATAACGACAGTATATTTGGAAGAATTCCGTAATCTTATATTTAGGTATAAGGTCGATTTTCTTGAATATACACATTTAGCAATCGATATCGAAATGCTTCAAATCATAAGTTTAACATATTTAAGTTAATTAACCTTCTTTAACGCACTGAAGTCTACATAGAGCGTTAACGGCATAACGGCAGTGCATTTAGAAAAATTCCGTTATCTTATATTTAGGTATAAATTCGATTTTCTTGTATATACACATTTAGCAAGCGATATCGAAATGCTTCAAATCATTAGTTTAACATATTTAAGTTAACTAACCTTCTTTAACGTATTGAAGTTGATAAAGAGCCATGGCGGCATAACGACAGTACATTTGGAAGAATTCCGAAGTCTTATATTCAGGTATAAAGTCGATTTTCTTGTATATATGCATTAAGCAATCGATATCGAAATGCTTCAAATAACTGGTTTAACATATTTAAGTTAATAAACCTTCTTTAACGCACTGAAGTCTACATAAAGCGTTAATGGCATAACGGCAGTGCATTTAGAAAAATTCCGTTATCTTATATTTAGGTACAAATTCGATTTTCTTGTATATACATATTTGGCAAGCGATATCGAAATGCTTCAGCTTATTAGTTTAACATATTTAAGTTAATAAACCTTCTTTAACGATCTGCAGTGGGCATATAGCCATGGAGGCATAACTGCAGTGCACGTAGAAGAATTCCATAATCTTATATTTAGGTATAAAGTCGATTTTCTTGTATATACATATTTAGCTATCGATATCGAAATGCTTCAAATCATTTGTTTAACATATTTAAGTTAGTTAACCTTCTTTAACTCACGGAAGTCTACATAAAGCCTTAACGGCATAACGGCAGTGCATTTAGAAAAATTCCGTTATCTTATATTTAGGTATAAATTCGATTTTCTTGTATATACACATTTAGCAATTGTAGCAATATAAATGTGATTACTGTATTATGTTGTATCGTTACCTTATTTTAATGTTACTTGAATAAGCAATCCTGTTGTACTTTTGAATTTGTATCATACCTTATTTTAATGTTACTCGAATAAGCAACCCTGGTGTACTATTGAATTTGTATCATATCTTATTTTAATGTTGCTCGAATAAGCAACCCTGATGTACTTTTGAATATGTATCATACCTTATTTTAATGTTACTCAAATAAGCAACCCTGAATTTTTAAACTTGTAACTGGCGACATGAAAGTGTAAAGAAAAATAAAGAAGAGTTCAGTTCGAACGCAACCATTAAACGAATCGGTCATCCCATGCTACAATATTTCAGAAGTGGGATTCGGGTACAGTAGCAAAGTTTTAACAATTTTTTTTTTAAATGGAGTGCATCGATGCTAATATATATACGGCGGCCCAGTTGCGTGAGTGGTTGAAGCGGTTGGGACTCCCGACTCATGGCAACAAAAGTGCCCTAGCAATAAGGTTGGGCGATGTGCCTGCGGTTGAGCGTGGCGATTGCCCTAGTTTCGCTGGCGAGGAGGTTGAGTCGGTGGGCGTTGGTGAATCACCTTTGGAGGAGACAGCGGAGCGTGATTTGGAGACGCAAAATGAACTCCTGACCAAAGAAGTCGAGCGGTTGAAGCTGGTGATTGTGCAACTTGGATCGGGCAGTGTGGTGGGCGGCGCCGCTGGTGTGACAGAGAGGGATGATTCAGCGAATGGCAGAGCTTCGAGTGCTTTGAATGGCGACGTAACGAATGTCAGCGCAACATATAACAGACAAGCGAACATACAACATGCAACGATTAATGGCGGCGGCGCTTCGAACGACGGCGGCGCATTGAACAACGGCAGCAGCGCTTCGAATGACGGCGGCGCATTGAACAACGGCAGCAGCGCTTTGAACGACGGCGGCGCTTTAAAAGACAATGACGCTTTGAACAGCGATGGCGCTGTAGGTACAGTAAGAAACGAAAAAGATAGCGCTACGGTAAGGAATGTCGGTGCTATACCTTTGGAGATGGTAAAAGATCTGTTACCAGAATACGAAGGTGGGCCGAATTTCAACATATGGATTCAACAGTTAAGAAGTGCTGGAAAAGTTTTTAACCTTGATCATAGCGCGCTGCGCGCTGTAATGATAAGCAAGTTGAAAGGTAATGCAAGAGTGTGGCTGCACGCGAGGCCTCTGTTTATCACCGAAAATATAGACAGCCTTGTTGCAGAAATGCAAGCGGTGTTTGCACCAACACACAACAAGTTGTTGCTGCGAAAACAGTTTGAAGCGCGCAAGTGGTCGGTTGGTGAAACCTTCCAAAAATACTACAATGAAAAAGTTTTACTGTCAGATCCGTTGAATATGGATGAATGCGAGCTGATTGACCATATTGTCGAGGGTATGCCGGACGAGCAGTTACGGAATCAGGCATATATCCAATGCTACACTACAAGAGTGCAGCTTCTGCAGGCGTTCGGGAGAGTTGAATTGAAACGTGACTCGATGCAGATGCCTCGCACTAATGTCAGATGTTTCAACTGCAACTCATTTGGACACATGGCCGTGGCATGTCGGAAGCCGAAGAGAGAGGTTGGGGCGTGTTATGGGTGTGGCAGCATGGAGCATAAAGTCGCTACGTGTCCAACGAGGATTCAAAACAACCGTGCAGATGAGAGCCCATACGTAAGATATTTAAAGTTTATTGTAAGTAATAATACTAAATGTATTTTATCTTTAGAATGCCTCATAGACTCAGGGAGCCCAATAAGTTTTGTAAAACGATCATCCTTACCAGATACTATTGAATTTAATGATAATTTTTCAGTTTGTATTCCATATTTTGGTTTAAATAAAAGTAAATTAGAAATGTTTGGTGAATTTAATTGTAATGTTTGTTTTGAAAATAAATTTGTCAATATAAATTTGATCGTAGTGGCCGATGAGACTATGGGGTATGACGTAGTTTTGGGTAGAGACTTTTTCAAAGCAAGTAATTTAATTTTGATATGCAAGGATGAGATCAAAGAGAATGCATTAATTAAGTTAAAAAAGAGTGTTGATGATAACAGTGTTGAATATGAAAGCGTAAACGATGAAAGTAAACATAAAGTGGGCGGGTTCAAAAAAGACTGTAATAAAAGTTGTAAAGTAGAAAAGTGTATAGTTACGTTAAATGAAACAAATGATAGAAAAACAAAAGTGGGTAATATAAATAAAACTGAGTGTATTGTTGACGAAACAAATGATAGGAAAATGATAGTTGATGCAAATAGAAATAAAACGTTAACTGATGTGAATAAAAGAAAAGAGATAATTGATCGGAAAAATAATTTGAGTGATAGTCGATGTAAAGCAAATATGGTTACAAATTGTATTGTTGATGAAATTAAAAAATTGGGAGATAAGAAATTAGATCAAATTGGTGAGGTGGAGAGTAATAGTGAAAATAATGAAAGTTCTAGAAATATAAGATGGTTAATGCTCATTGATTTTGATAAAGAGAAAGAACTAAGTCTGAATGTGGGAAAAAATATATCACATTCAATTTGTACAAGGTTAAATAAAATATTTACAAAACTGTATGTACAGGCCGAACGTCCTGATGAACCATTGGTAAAGTGTAACATGAGACTCGTATTAGAAAACATAAAACCTTTTCATTATTCCCCGCGGCGATTATCGTATGTAGAAAAAGGGGAGTTGCAAAAGTTGATAGATGAGTATTTAGTAAAGGGATATATCAAACCAAGCGAGTCCGAATATGCGTCGCCGATTGTATTAGTAAAAAAGAAAACGGGAGATCTTAGAATGTGTGTAGATTACCGGACGTTGAATAAAGTAACCGCGAAAGATAATTATCCGATTCCATTAATTGATGACTTGCTAGACCGGTTAGCGAAAAAGAAAATATTCACAAAGCTTGATCTTAAGAATGGGTTTTTTCATGTTTATATGCATCCAGAATCAGAGAGATATACGTCTTTTGTGACTCCGTTGGGCCAGTTTGAATTCAAGAGAATGCCTTTTGGACTTAAAAATGCACCATCGATGTTTCAAAGGTTTATACACAAAATATTTGCAGAAATGATAAAAGAAGGAGAAGTTATAGTGTATTTAGACGATATCATGATTGCAACCGAAAGTTTAGAGAACCATTTCCAAATTCTAGAAAAAGTATTAAATAAGATAACTCAAAATAAACTTGAATTAAGGTTAGACAAGTGTGAATTCCTACAAACAAGCGTGAATTATTTGGGTTATATTGTTGACGGTGAAGGAATAAGGGCGGATGACAAAGGACTAGAAGCGATAAAAAATTTTCCGGTGCCAAAAAACGTTCATACAGTACAAAGTTTCATAGGTTTGTGTTCGTATTTCAGGAGGTTTGTGAAGGATTTTTCTGTTCGGGCAAAGCCTCTGTTCGACTTGACAAAAAAAGAAAAGATATTTTCATTTGGGGCGAAAGAATTAGAATGCTTTGAGCTTTTGAAATCTAAACTGCTAGGCGCCCCGGTACTTGCGTTGTATGACCCGAATGATTACACCGAGTTACATTGTGATGCAAGTTCGATAGGATTAGGGGCTATTTTATTGCAACGGAAAGAAGATGGAAAGATGCACCCAATTTTTTATTTTTCGAAAAGAACTACAGAAGCAGAATCACGATATCACAGCTTCGAGTTGGAAGCTTTAGCAATAGTTAGTGCTTTGAAACGATTTCGTGTGTACCTTCAAGGAAAACCCTTCAAGATCATAACAGATTGTAATTCACTTGCACTTACATTGAATAAAAAAGAACTTAACCCTAGAATAGCACGATGGGCTTTAGAATTACAAAACTTCAATTATACGTTGGAGCATCGAGCGGGAAAACACATGCAGCATGTTGATGCTCTAAGTCGGTCCAGTAATATTCTAGTAGTAGAAACAAATACCTTTGAAGAAAATTTGATTATATGTCAAGGAAGAGATGAGAATTTAAAAAAGTGGAAAAAACTATTAGAAGAAAAAGAACATAAATTATTTGAGATGAGAAATGGGGTTTTGTACAGAAAAAAAAATGATGGCAGAGTTTTATTTTGTGTTCCACAAGATATGGAGGGTAATGTAATTTACAAATATCATGATGAGGTTGGCCATGTTGGAATAGATAAAGTAGTAGAATTAATATCGAAAAGCTATTGGTTCCCTAAGTTGAGAGAAAAGGTTGATAGACACATAAAAAATTGCTTGAAATGTATTGTATTCTCTTCCAAAAGTGGGGCGCAGGAGGGTTTTTTGCATAGCATTCCAAAAGGAAGAATTCCCTTCGAAGTTGTTCACATTGACCACTTCGGTCCGATTGATAACTCATTAAAAACGAAACACATTTTTGTCGTCATTGATGCATTTACAAAATTTGTCAGACTTTACCCTACAAAAACAACAAATACTAGAGAAGCGATTCAAGCGTTGCAAAGTTATTTCCGGATTTATAGTCGTCCTAAATGCATTGTGTCTGATAGAGGAAGTTGTTTTACATCTGGTGAATTTAAAGAATTTCTAGAACAAAACTCGGTTCAGCATATTAAGATCGCTACAGGTTCTCCGCAGGCAAATGGTCAGGTAGAGCGGGTAAATAGGAGTTTGGGGCCAATGATATCAAAAATGTTAAACACAGATAAACGATACAACTTGAATGCGGTAATAGAAAGTATAGAGCATGCTTTAAATAACACGATACATAGGACAACCGGGGAGCACCCGAGCGTAATGTTATTCGGTGTAAATCAAAGAGGTGAAGTTGTTGATTCGCTGAAAGAAAACTTAAGAGAAGTTGATAAGTCATGTGAAAATCGAATTTTGCAGGACATTCGTGAGAAGGCGAGTGTAAAACAAGAACAGTTGCAACAGTATAATACAAAATTTGTTAATAAAAACAGGCGAGCGCCAAGAAAATATGTAAAGGGAGATTATGTGGTTATAAAAAATTTCGATTCTCACGTAGGGGTGTCTAAAAAACTGATTCCTAAATTTAAGGGACCGTATTGTATTGAAAAAGTTTTACGAAACGATCGTTACTTACTTAGAGATGTCGACGGGTTTCAACAGTCTCGAGTCCCATACCACGGGGTATGGGCAGTTGGAAATATAAAACCATGGTTCAAAGGACGCGAAGTCTAGTCACTCACTTGAGATCAGGTGATCTCATGGTCAGGACGGCCGAATTGTAGCAATATAAATGTGATTACTGTATTATGTTGTATCGTTACCTTATTTTAATGTTACTTGAATAAGCAATCCTGTTGTACTTTTGAATTTGTATCATACCTTATTTTAATGTTACTCGAATAAGCAACCCTGGTGTACTATTGAATTTGTATCATATCTTATTTTAATGTTGCTCGAATAAGCAACCCTGATGTACTTTTGAATATGTATCATACCTTATTTTAATGTTACTCAAATAAGCAACCCTGAATTTTTAAACTTGTAACTGGCGACATGAAAGTGTAAAGAAAAATAAAGAAGAGTTCAGTTCGAACGCAACCATTAAACGAATCGGTCATCCCATGCTACACAATCGATATCGAAATGCTTCAAATCATTAGTTTAACATATTTAAGTTAATAAACCTTCTTTAACGCACTTAAGTCTACATAAAGCCCTAATGGCATAAAGGCATTGCATTTAGAAGAATTCCATAATGTTATAATTTTATATTTAGGTATAAAGTCGATTTTCTTGTATGTACACATTAAGCAATCGATATCGAAATGCTTCAGCTCATTAGTTTAACATATTTAAGTTAATAAACATTTTTTAACGATCTGAAGTGGGCATATAGCCATGGAGGCATAACTGCAGTGCACGTAGAAGAATTCCATAATCTTATATTTAGGTATTAAGTCGATTTTCTTGTATATACATATTTAGCTATCGATATCGAAATGCTTCAAATCATTAGTTTAACATATTAAGTTAATAAACATTTTTTAGCTTACTGAAGTCTACATAAAGCCTTAACGGTATAACGGCAGTGCCTTTAGAAGAATTCCGTAATGTTATAATTTTATATTTAGGTATAAAGTCGATTTTCTTGTATTTACACATTTAGCAGTCGATATCGATATGCTTCAAACCATTAGTTTAACATATTTAAAATAATTAACCTTCTTTAACGTATTGAAGTTGATACAAAGCCATGACGGCATTTCGATTTTCTTGTATATACATATTTGGCAAGCGATATCGATATGCTTCAGCTCATTAGTTTAACATATTTAAGTTAATAAACCTTCTTTAACGATCTAAAGTGGGCATATAGCCATGGAGGCATAACTGCAGTGCACGTAGAAGAATTCCATAATCTTATATTTAGGTATAAAGTCGATTTTCTTGTATTTACACAATTAGCAATCGATATCGAATTGCTTCAAACCATTAGCTTAACATATTTAAATAATTAACCTTCTTAACAAAAGCCATAACGGCATAACGGCAGTATATTTGGGTAATTTCCGTAATCTTTTATTTAGGTATGAAATCGATTTTCTTGTATTTACACATTTAGCAATCGATATCGAAATGCTTCAGCTCATTACTTTAACATATTTAAGTTAATAAACCTTCTTAAACGATCTGAAGTGGGCATATAGCCATGGAGGCATAACTGCAGTGCACGTAGAAGAATTCCATAATCTTATATTTAGGTATAAAGTCGATGTTCTTGTATATACATATTTAGCTATCGACATCGAAATGCTTCAAATCATTAGTTTAACATATTAAGTTAATAAACAGTTTTTAGCATACTGAAGTCTACATAAAGCCTTAACGGTATAACGGCAGTGCATTTAGAAGAATTCCGTAATGTTATAATTTTATATTTAGGTATAAAGTCGATTTTCTTGTATATACACATTTAGCAATAGATATCGAAATGCTTCAAATCATTAGTTTAACATATTAAGTTAATAAAAATTTTTTAGCTTACTGAAGTCTACATAAAGCCTTAACGGTATAACGGCAGTGCATTTAGAAGAATTCCGTAATGTTATAATTTTATATTTAGGTGTAAAGTCGATTTTCTTGTATTTACACATTTAGCAGTCGATATCGAAATGCTTCAAACCATTAGTTTAACATATTTAAAATAATAAACCTTCTTTAACGTATTGAAGTTGATACAAAGCCATGGCGGCATAACGACAGTACATTTGAAAGAATTCCGTAATCTTATATTTAGGTATAAAGTCGATTTGCTTGTATATACACATTTAGCAATCGATATCGAAATGCTTCAAATCATTAGTTTAAAATATTTAAGTTAATAAACCTTCTTTAACGCACTGAAGTCTACATAAATCCTTGACGGTATAACTGCACTGCATTTAGAAGAATTCCGTTATCTTATATTTAGGTATAAATTCGACTTTCTTGTATATATTCATTTAGCAAGCGATATCAAAATGCCTCAAACCATCAGTTTCACATATTTGAAATAATTAACCTTCTTTAACGTATTGAAGTTGATACAAAGCCATGGCGGCATAATGACAGTACATTTGGAAGAATTCCGTAATCTTATATTTAGGTATAAAGTCGATTTTCTTGTATTTACACATTTAGCAATCGATATCGAAATGCTTCAAATCATCAGTTTAACATATTTAAGTTAATAAACCTTCTTTAACGCACTGAAGTCTACATAAAGCGTTAACGGCTTAACGGCAGTGCATTTAGAAAAATTCCGTTATCTTATATTTAGGTATAAATTCGATTTTCTTGTATATACATATTTGGCAAGCGATATCAAAATGCTTCAAATCATTGGTTTAACATATTTAAGATAATTAACCTTCTTTAACGTATTGAAGTTGATATAAAGCCATAACGACAGTACATTTGGAAGAATTCCGTAGTCTTATATTTAGGTATAAAGTCGATTTTCTTGTATATATGCATTAAGCATTCGACATCGAAATGCTTCAAATAACTGGTTTAACATAGTTAAGTTAATAAACCTTCTTTAACGAACTGAAGTTAATATAAAGCCATAACGGCATAACGGCAGTGCATTTAGAAGAATTACGTAATCTTATATTTAGGTATGAATTCGATTTTCTTGTATATACACATTTAGCAATCGATATCGAAATGCTTCAAATCATTAGTTTAACATATTTAAGTTAATAAACCTTCTTTAACGCACTTAAGTCTATATAAAGCCCTAATGGCATAACGGCAGTGCATTTAGAAGAATTCCGTTATCTTATATTTAGGTATAAATTCGATTTTCTTGTATATACACATTTAGCAATCGATATCGAAATGCTTCAAATCATTATTTTAACATATTTAAGTTAATAAACCTTTTTTAACGATCTGAAGTGGGCATATAGCCATGGAGGCATAACTGCAGTGCACGTAGAAGAATTCCATAATCTTATATTTAGGTATAAAGTCGATTTTCTTGTATATACATATTTAGCTATCGATATCGAAATGCTTCAAATCATTAGTGTAACATATTAAGTTAATAAACATTTTTTAGCTTAATGAAGTCTACATAAAGCCTTAACGGTATAACGGCAGTGCATTTAGAAGAATTCCGTAATGTTATAATTTTATATTAAGGTGTAAAGTCGATTTTCTTGGATTTACACATTTAGCAATCTATATCGAAAATCTGCAAATAACTGTTTTAACATAATTAGGTTATTTAAACTTCTTTATCTTACTGAAGTTTAAATACAGCCATAACGGCATAACGGCAGTATATTTGGGTGAATTCCGTAATCTTTTGTTTAGATATAAAATCTATTTTCTTGTATATACACATTTCGCAATCGATATCGAAATGCTTCAACTCATTAGTTTAACATATTTAAGTTAATAAACCTCCTTTAACGATCTGAAGTTGGCATAACGGTAGTGGATGTAGAAGAATTCCGTAATCTTATATTTAGGTATAAATTCGATTTTCTTGTATACACATTTAGCAATCGATATCGAAATGCTTCAAATCATTAGTTTAACATATTTAAACCTTCTTTAACGCACCTAAGTCTACATAAGGCCCTAATGGCATAACGGCAGTGCAGTTTGAAGAATTCCATTATGTTATAATTTTATATTTAGATATAAAGTCGATTTTCTTGTATATATGCATTAAGCAATCGATATCGAAATGCTTCAAACCATTAGTTTAACATATTTAAGTTATTAAACCTTCTTTAACTCACTGAAGTCTACATAAAGCCTTAACGGCATAACGGCAGTGCATGTAGATGAATTCCGTAATCTTATATTTAGGTATGTAGTCGATTTTCTTGTATATACACATTTAGCAATCGATATCGAAATGCGTCAAATCATTAGTTTAACATATTAGGTTAATAAAAATTTTTTAGCTCACTGAAGTCTACATAAAGCCTTAACGGTATAACGGCAGTGCATTTATAGGAATTCCGTAATGTTATAATTTTATATTTAGGTGTAAAGCCGATTTTCTTGTATTTACACATTTAGCAGTCGATATCGAAATGCTTCAAACCATTAGTTTAACATATTTAAAATAATAAACCTTCTTTAACGTATTGATGTTGATACAAAGCCATGGCGGCATAACGACAGTACATTTGGAAGAATTCCGTAATCTTATATTTAGGTATAAAGTCGATTTGCTTGTATATACACATTTAGCAATCGATATCGAAATGCTTCAAATCATTAGTTTAAAATATTTAAGTTAATAAACCTTCTTTAACGCACTGAAGTCTACATAAATCCTTGACGGTATAACTGCACTGCATTTAGAAGAATTCCGTTATCTTATATTTAGGTATAAATTCGACTTTCTTGTATATATTCATTTAGCAAGCGATATCAAAATGCCTCAAACCATCAGTTTCACATATTTGAAATAATTAACCTTCTTTAACGTATTGAAGTTGATACAAAGCCATGGCGGCATAATGACAGTACATTTGGAAGAATTCCGTAATCTTATATTTAGGTATAAAGTCGATTTTCTTGTATTTACACATTTAGCAATCGATATCGAAATGCTTCAAATCATCAGTTTAACATATTTAAGTTAATAAACCTTCTTTAACGCACTGAAGTCTACATAAAGCGTTAACGGCTTAACGGCAGTGCATTTAGAAAAATTCCGTTATCTTATATTTAGGTATAAATTCGATTTTCTTGTATATACATATTTGGCAAGCGATATCAAAATGCTTCAAATCATTGGTTTAACATATTTAAGATAATTAACCTTCTTTAACGTATTGAAGTTGATATAAAGCCATAACGACAGTACATTTGGAAGAATTCCGTAGTCTTATATTTAGGTATAAAGTCGATTTTCTTGTATATATGCATTAAGCATTCGACATCGAAATGCTTCAAATAACTGGTTTAACATAGTTAAGTTAATAAACCTTCTTTAACGAACTGAAGTTAATATAAAGCCATAACGGCATAACGGCAGTGCATTTAGAAGAATTACGTAATCTTATATTTAGGTATGAATTCGATTTTCTTGTATATACACATTTAGCAATCGATGTCGAAATGCTTCAAATCATTAGTTTAACATATTTAAGTTAATAAACCTTCTTTAACGCACTTAAGTCTATATAAAGCCCTAATGGCATAACGGCAGTGCATTTAGAAGAATTCCGTTATCTTATATTTAGGTATAAATTCGATTTTCTTGTATATACACATTTAGCAATCGATATCGAAATGCTTCAAATCATTATTTTAACATATTTAAGTTAATAAACCTTTTTTAACGATCTGAAGTGGGCATATAGCCATGGAGGCATAACTGCAGTGCACGTAGAAGAATTCCATAATCTTATATTTAGGTATAAAGTCGATTTTCTTGTATATACATATTTAGCTATCGATATCGAAATGCTTCAAATCATTAGTGTAACATATTAAGTTAATAAACATTTTTTAGCTTAATGAAGTCTACATAAAGCCTTAACGGTATAACGGCAGTGCATTTAGAAGAATTCCGTAATGTTATAATTTTATATTAAGGTGTAAAGTCGATTTTCTTGGATTTACACATTTAGCAATCTATATCGAAAATCTGCAAATAACTGTTTTAACATAATTAGGTTATTTAAACTTCTTTATCTTACTGAAGTTTAAATACAGCCATAACGGCATAACGGCAGTATATTTGGGTGAATTCCGTAATCTTTTGTTTAGATATAAAATCTATTTTCTTGTATATACACATTTCGCAATCGATATCGAAATGCTTCAACTCATTAGTTTAACATATTTAAGTTAATAAACCTCCTTTAACGATCTGAAGTTGGCATAACGGTAGTGGATGTAGAAGAATTCCGTAATCTTATATTTAGGTATAAATTCGATTTTCTTGTATACACATTTAGCAATCGATATCGAAATGCTTCAAATCATTAGTTTAACATATTTAAACCTTCTTTAACGCACCTAAGTCTACATAAGGCCCTAATGGCATAACGGCAGTGCAGTTTGAAGAATTCCATTATGTTATAATTTTATATTTAGATATAAAGTCGATTTTCTTGTATATATGCATTAAGCAATCGATATCGAAATGCTTCAAACCATTAGTTTAACATATTTAAGTTATTAAACCTTCTTTAACTCACTGAAGTCTACATAAAGCCTTAACGGCATAACGGCAGTGCATGTAGATGAATTCCGTAATCTTATATTTAGGTATGTAGTCGATTTTCTTGTATATACACATTTAGCAATCGATATCGAAATGCGTCAAATCATTAGTTTAACATATTAGGTTAATAAAAATTTTTTAGCTCACTGAAGTCTACATAAAGCCTTAACGGTATAACGGCAGTGCATTTATAGGAATTCCGTAATGTTATAATTTTATATTTAGGTGTAAAGCCGATTTTCTTGTATTTACACATTTAGCAGTCGATATCGAAATGCTTCAAACCATTAGTTTAACATATTTAAAATAATAAACCTTCTTTAACGTATTGATGTTGATACAAAGCCATGGCGGCATAACGACAGTACATTTGGAAGAATTCCGTAATCTTATATTTAGGTATAAAGTCGATTTGCTTGTATATACACATTTAGCAATCGATATCGAAATGCTTCAAATCATTAGTTTAAAATATTTAAGTTAATAAACCTTCTTTAACGCACTGAAGTCTACATAAATCCTTGACGGTATAACTGCACTGCATTTAGAAGAATTCCGTTATCTTATATTTAGGTATAAATTCGACTTTCTTGTATATATTCATTTAGCAAGCGATATCAAAATGCCTCAAACCATCAGTTTCACATATTTGAAATAATTAACCTTCTTTAACGTATTGAAGTTGATACAAAGCCATGGCGGCATAATGACAGTACATTTGGAAGAATTCCGTAATCTTATATTCAGGTATGAATTCGATTTTCTTGTATATACACATTTAGCAATCGATATCGAAATGCTTCAAATCATTAGTTTAACATATTTAAGTTAATAAACCTTCTTTAACGCACTGAAGTCTACATAAAGCGTTAACGGCATAACGGCAGTGCATTTAGAAAAATTCCGTTATCTTATATTTAGGTATAAATTCGATTTTCTTGTATATACATATTTGGCAAGCGATATCAAAATGCTTCAAATCATTAGTTTAACATATTTAAGATAATTAACCTTCTTTAACGTATTGAAGTTGATATAAAGCCATAACGACAGTACATTTGGAAGAATTCCGTAGTCTTATATTTAGGTATAAAGTCGATTTTCTTGTATATATGCATTAAGCATTCGACATCGAAATGCTTCAAATAACTGGTTTAACATAGTTAAGTTAATAAACCTTCTTTAACGAACTGAAGTTAATATAAAGCCATAACGGCATAACGGCAGTGCATTTAGAAGAATTACGTAATCTTATATTTAGGTATGAATTCGATTTTCTTGTATATACACATTTAGCAATCGATATCGAAATGCTTCAAATCATTAGTTTAACATATTTAAGTTAATAAACCTTCTTTAACGCACTTAAGTCTATATAAAGCCCTAATGGCATAACGGCAGTGCATTTAGAAGAATTCCATAATGTTATAATTTTATATTTAGGTATAAAGTCGATTTTCTTGTATATACACATTTAGCAATCGATATCGAAATGCTTCAGCTCATTAGTTTAACATATTTAAGTTAATAAACCTTTTTTAACAATCTGAAGTGGGCATATAGCCATGGAGGCATAACTGCAGTGCACGTAGAAGAATTCCATAATCTTATATTTAGGTATTAAGTCGATTTTCTTGTATATACATATTTAGCTATCGATATCGAAATGCTTCAAATCATTAGTTTAACATATTAAGTTAATAAACATTTTTTAGCTTACTGAAGTCTACATAAAGCCTTAACGGTATAACGGCAGTGCCTTTAGAAGAATTCCGTAATGTTATAATTTTATATTTAGGTGTAAAGTCGATTTATTTGTATTTAAAATAATTCACCTTCTTTAACGTATTGAAGTTGATACAAAGCCATGGCGGCATTTCGATTTTCTTGTAGATACATATTTGGCAAGCGATATCGAAATGCTTCAGCTCATTAGTTTAACATATTTAAGTTAATAAACCTTCTTTAACGATCTGAAGTGGACATATAGCCATGGAGGCATAACTGCAGTGCACGTAGAAGAATTCCATAATCTTATATTTAGGTATTAAGTCGATTTTCTTGTATATACATATTTAGCTATCGATATCGAATTGCTTCAAACCATTAGCTTAACATATTTAAATAATTAACCTTCTTTACAAAAGCCATAAGGGCATAACGGCAGTATATTTGGGTAATTTCCGTAATCTTTTATTTAGGTATGAAATCGATTTTCTTGTATATACACATTTAGCAATCGATATCGAAATGCTTCAGCTCATTAGTTTAACATATTTAAGTTAATAAACCTTCTTAAACGATCTGAGAAGTGCATTTAGCCATGGAGGCATAACTGCAGTGCACGTAGAAGAATTCCATAATCTTATATTTAGGTATAAAGTCGATTTTCTTGTATATACATATTTAGCTATCGATATCGAAATGCTTCAAATCATTAGTGTAACATATTAAGTTAATAAACATTTTTTAGCTTAATGAAGTCTACATAAAGCCTTAACGGTATAACGGCAGTGCATTTAGAAGAATTCCGTAATGTTATAATTTTATATTAAGGTGTAAAGTCGATTTTCTTGGATTTACACATTTAGCAATCTATATTGAAAATCTGCAAATAACTGTTTTAGCATAATTACACACGGCATAACGGCAGTGCATTTAGAAGAATTCCGTTATCTTATATTTATGTATAAATTCGATTTTCTTGTATATACACATTTAGCAATCGATATCGAAATGCTTCAAATCATTAGTTTAACATATTTAAGTTAATAAACCTTCTTTAACGCACTTAATTCTACATAAAGCCCTAATGGCATAACGGCAGTGCATTTAGAAGAATTCCATAATGTTATAATTTTATACAGTCAGCGTCTAGCACTCAAAGTGTTTGGTCGTGTTAAGTTCGCTATTATAGTGATTTCAGTGCGGTCTCAGTTCCGTTATTCTCTTTTGCCTCTATTCGTTGATTAGTGTAAAGCTTTGCTTCATATTTATCATTCACTGAATATTTTTTATTCAGGCTTGGTGAGTTTGTTTAAATTGTGAAATGCCCCTAGGGGCAAGTGCTAGTAGGGTGAATCGTTTTGCACTACTTGCAAACGATTACCCACGCAAAAAGAAAAAACTTTCTAATGGCTCGCCTGTTAATATTTTCCCCGAACTACCAAACGTCGTTGTGGCAGACCCAAAATTCCTTATTCTAGCATGTGATGATGTTAATAAAAAAATTTCAGACTTCTCATGTTTTGCCGTGCACAAAGCCTTACAAATTATCAGCAAAGATGTTATTTCCATATCTGAGCTTAGAGACGGAAACCTTCTGCTTCTAGTAAAAGATATAAAAATTGCCCAAAAATTTCTGGCCACTACGCAACTACATGGTGTATGCTCCGTCAAATTTTCATTTCATGCCTCGTTGAACACAACAAAGGGAACAATATATGCTCCTTACCTCAATAAAGTAAGTGATGAGGAAATTGTAAAAGAATTAAGCAACCAAGGCGTTACTGCAATACATAAATTCAACAAAGTAGTTGACGGTAAGGCAACTCCCAGTGGGGTTGTTCTCCTGTCCTTCGACTCATACAAACTCCCCAGCAAAATAGATATTTCGTGGCACTCCGTAAAGGTTAGGGAGTACATTCCCAACCCTATGAGGTGCAGATCGTGCCAATTGCTAGGGCACACCGCAAACTGGTGCAAAAATAGTCCGACATGTGTAACATGCTCCTTTCCTCCCCATCACCCAAACGACTGCACTCGAGTTAAGTGTGCCAATTGTTCTGAGCCACATCCGTCATCCTCAAGTGAGTGTAAAAGGTTTAAGCAAGCTAAAGAAATTTTAACTATAAAAACCAGAAATAAATGCTCGATGAAGGAAGCCAAAAATATATATCTAAAGCAAGTCACTTTACCCCCAGCTAACCCCATAATCTCCTACGCCACTGTGCTTTCATCTCCAGCAAACGCACGTGCTAATACCGGTTCCTCACAAACGGTAATTAATGAGAACAAGGAGAATTCTAGCAACAATTCATCAACTATCATTCATAAATCACCTTCAAATCCAAAAGTCTCCAGCGACCAAACAAAAATTTTTCTCAAGCAATAGTCTTACTAATCAACAGCCCAATAATCAAAATAACTCTCTTCAAAATTCTACTCAAATCACAGCTAACTACCAAAAAACTCTCCACTCTGATATCAGCCCAACTAAACAGAAATCAGCTAACCAACAATCAAAGCGAATGCTCTCTAATAAGCAAATCACTCTCCACTCAAATAATAGCTCAGATGATGAATGCTATAACCATGCTAGTACTTCTCTCGGAGATACCACCGTAAACTTAAATAGTGCAGCGTCACTCAATAAAGCACAAAAATACTCAACTACTCATACTATGAATAACAACTTTACCAATGATGACAGTTTTTCGGCAATTGCTTTCTCTCCACCTGCATCAATTAACAGAGTTCTTTCTCTTACACAATTACAGAAAATGTCTGATGATTCGGACAGTTAATGCTCCTTAGTTTTCCGTATATATCAATATAATAATTACTTTCAGCTTCTAATTCCAGCCACTAAATATGTTAACTTTTTTACAATGGAATATAAATGGTTTATTTAATAATTATCATGAGCTTCAGTTACTCATTACTGAATTTAAACCAGATCTTATTGCTTTGCAAGAGACCAATATTGGATATGGGAATACATTTTCAGCACCTTCTCCATACGTAGCATATTTCCACAATACGAATCAAACTAATATTCACGGCGTTGGTTTGCTGATTAAAAAAAACATTTGCCACAAACGTATTCAGATCGAAGCTAACTTAAATATAATTGCCCTCCAAATCAAAGCTATGTTAACTTTCACAATGATCTCAGTTTATTTTCCGCCAAGCAGTGCTATTGATTTCCACGAGCTGAAAAGTATTTTGATTTCTCTACCTAAACCACTCATCTTTTGTGGGGATTTTAACGCGTGGAGCCCGCTTTGGGGCTCCCCTATCCAAAACCGTAGGGGCAAAAGCTTTGAGGAACTCATTTGTTCACTTGACTTATCTGTCCTAAATAATAAAACACCTACGCACTTCTCTACACACAAAACATTTACTCATGTAGATGTTTCATCATCATCAACGAATATTTACCCACTCTTTTCTTGGAAAGTCTTGGATGATCTCTGTGGCAGTGATCATTATCCAATAATTTTTTACTTACATTGTAATAAAGCAAATATGATCAAGCATGCTCCCAAATTCTTAACTGAAAAGGCCAATTGGGAAAAGTACCATAACTTATGTGAGAAAATTAATAACCTTTATCCCGCCAGCAACAACATCAACAAGGAAGCCGCTCAAGTTAAAAAGGTTATCCTTACTGCAGCTTCTTTATCTATACCCCAAAGCAGGCCATATCTCTCGAAAAAATGTGTCCTTTGGTGGAATAAGGAAATCGCTAAATTGCGAACCATAAAGCAATCTGCCTGGTATATCTACAAACGTGTACGATCTAACCAAAACCTTCTGTCTTATAAAGCAGCAAACGCCAAATTCAAGTTAGCGGCAAAAAAGGCAAAAAAAAAAGCCTTTAGCAATATTACTAGCTCTATTAATCCTACAACTTCACCCAAAGAAATATGGAAAAACCTTAAAAAGTTATCGGGGTCTTACAGTATTTCCAATTTTCCCCACCTTGTGGCAGGCAATAACCCCTCACCATCTGCTAAGGAAGCTGCAAATTTGTTTGCTAAGGACTGGTCTGGTTATTCAAACGATACAAATTTTTCTCAAACTTTTGTAGCTGACAAAACTCGCCTGTTAAGCGAAATATATTTTCCCCCTCCTAATCTCCTACTATCTGCAAAAGAAATTGATAATCCAATCACGAAGGAGGAATTTAACAATTTCGTTAACAGGGTTAAGGGCTCCTCTCCAGGACACGACCGCATTACTTACGTAATGATCAAAAATCTCCCCGATTCACTTAAAATGAGACTGATAAACCTATATAACAGCATTTTTTCATCTGGTACTTTTCCTCAAAGTTGGAAGTGCGCTTTTGTATCTCCCATCCACAAGCCAAACAAACCAGCGGATAATATATCAAGTTTTCGGCCCATATCCCTACTCGTATGTAATAGTAAAGTTCTGGAGAAAATAATTGCCCACAGGTTGATGTGGTTTGCTTCTAGAAACAAATTGTTATGCCCTACTCAAGTTGGGTTTAAAAGCGGTCATAGTACCATAGATTCGCTATTAACTTTCGATCATTTCTGTTCGAATGCTTTATCCAGTAAAAAACACATCACAGCTCTTTCCCCTTTACTTCCAAAAGGCTTTTGACCGCATTGGAGCACACGTAGTTTTAAGGCAACTAAGAAAGTGGAAAGTGGGTGGCAGAATGTATAACTTTGTCAAAAACTTTCTAACGAATAGAAAATTTATAGTCAGAGTAAATGGCGTTTCATCCGAGATATATGACTTGCAAAATGGGATTCCTCAAGGTTCTCCTCTTTCGGTAGTGTTATTTATTATTGCATTTGACGAAATAAGTCAAATTATAGATAAGTACAAAGTAAGTTACGGGATTTATGCTGATGACGTTTTAATATATACTAAAGAGGACAGCCTTGAAACGGTTCAGGCGATTTTTTGTAAAGTCCTCAATGACATTACTGTCTGGTCGGCTCAGTCAGGAGCGATTATATCATATGAGAAGTGCAATACCTTGCATATCTGTCGGAAAAAATGCTGCCCAAATATAAAACTATGTCATAACAATTTGTATGTAAGCAATGTCAGCAGTTTGAAAATATTAGGCGTTTTATTTGATTGTAAATACACTTTTAGGTTTCACTGTAATTATATTAGAAATAAACTTATCAAACGCCTCAATATTATAAAATATTTTTCGTCTAAAAAATCATTTGTTCATACTACTACACTTTGTAATATTGTTAAAGCATTATTTTTAACTGTAATTGACTACGCGCTGCCAATCTATGGAACCTGTGCCAAAAGCAACTTAAATCTTCTCTGTGCTCCATACTACGCAGCGGTGCGGAAAAGCTTACGGGCCTTCACCACTACCCCCCCTCGACAACATGCTAACTGAATCTGGACTCCCTAGCATAAATGAGAGAATCGAATACATGACTGCAAGCCTTATATACAAAATTTTATGCTGCAATAACAGCCACCTCTTTGACGAAATACTTAAAGCTTCCAATCGAAAGTATCTTCCAAAGCGGCTCTCAGCGATACATCGTGTACTGATCACTGCCAAGAAATTAAATGTATCAGTTAAACCAACTCGGAAAGTGTACCCAAACTACCCGCCTTGGCTGCTGTCAGACTTATCAATTGAAACCCGTTTACAAACATTTCAGAAGCAAAACACCTGTCCGCAACTTTACGCGCACAATTTTCTGGAATATAAAGCTGAGCTAAGTCAAAAAGCATTCAACTTTATTTTTACCGATGGTTCGAAAACCAAATTTTCAACCTCATTTGCAGTAGTCTCTGAAAACCTTGATGTTTTAAGGAAAGGTATCCTGCCTAATCATTGCTCCATCTACACCAGTGAAATCTTTGCTATCTATCAAGCCGCCTTAATTGCATCGAAAAAACCCAAAGGGGAATTTCTGCATTTGTACTGACAGTCGGTCTGCCATTGATGCCCTCTGGAAACTCAAAAAGGACAGCGTCCTAGTAACCCACACCAGGGATTTGCTAATTAAACACAAAAACAAAATTAAATTGATGTGGATTCCTGGCCATTGTGGCATCCAAGGCAATGAACTAGCTGACTCTGTTGCGAAGAGTCTTCACAATAACCCAGTTATCTGTTTTGACACTTTTGAAAAGGCCGATTTGTCGAGACATGTACGGCAGTATATTAACAATAAATCCTTACTAAAGTGGAAAGGATATGTTCACCATTATGCAGATATTAATCCAACAAAAATTAGGCCTACTTTCCCTTCCGATGCTAAACAGTCAGACATTCTCGTTTTCACAAGACTTCGTTTGGGCCACACGCAGATCACTCACGGACATCTTCTTAGTCATGGAGTATCATTATGCAATGTTTGCGGGGCAATGAGCACATCTGTGAAGCATATCTTGGACATCTGCCCTCGTTTTTCTATTCAAAGGCAACGGATTTTTGGCTTGACTGTTCCATCACAACTTCTTTCCGACACTACAGCACTTAACATAAGCAAGATATCTAGTTTTATAGCCTCATGCAACCTAACTCATTTAATTTAGTTAACCTTAACTGTATAATAGTTGTAATCCATAAACGAAATGTAAATTAGTATTTATTTTGTAAAACCAGCTGATGGCCTCGAGCTAGTGCTGTTTTTTTTTTTCTCTTATTTCCTGTATATTTATTGTGCATGAAATAAATAAATATCTATCTATCTATAATTTTATATTTAGGTATAAAGTCGATTTTCTTGTATATACACATTTAGCAATCGATATCGAAATGCTTCAGCTCATTAGTTTAACATATTTAAGTTAATAAACCTTTTTTAACAATCTGAAGTGGGCATATAGCCATGGAGGCATAACTGCAGTGCACGTAGAAGAATTCCATAATCTTATATTTAGGTATTAAGTCGATTTTCTTGTATATACATATTTAGCTATCGATATCGAAATGCTTCAAATCATTAGTTTAACATTTTAGGTTAATAAAAATTTTTTAGCTCACTGAAGTCTACATAAAGCCTTAACGGTATAACGGCAGTGCATTTATAGGAATTCCGTAATGTTATAATTTTATATTTAGGTGTAAAGCCGATTTTCTTGTATTTACACATTTAGCAGTCGATATCGAAATGCTTCAAACCATTAGTTTAACATATTTAAAATAATAAACCTTCTTTAACGTATTGATGTTGATACAAAGCCATGGCGGCATAACGACAGTACATTTGGAAGAATTCCGTAATCTTATATTTAGGTATAAAGTCGATTTGCTTGTATATACACATTTAGCAATCGATATCGAAATGCTTCAAATCATTAGTTTAAAATATTTAAGTTAATAAACCTTCTTTAACGCACTGAAGTCTACATAAATCCTTGACGGTATAACTGCACTGCATTTAGAAGAATTCCGTTATCTTATATTTAGGTATAAATTCGACTTTCTTGTATATATTCATTTAGCAAGCGATATCAAAATGCCTCAAACCATCAGTTTCACATATTTGAAATAATTAACCTTCTTTAACGTATTGAAGTTGATACAAAGCCATGGCGGCATAATGACAGTACATTTGGAAGAATTCCGTAATCTTAAATTCAGGTATGAATTCGATTTTCTTGTATATACACATTTAGCAATCGATATCGAAATGCTTCAAATCATTAGTTTAACATATTTAAGTTAATAAACCTTCTTTAACGCACTGAAGTCTACATAAAGCGTTAACGGCATAACGGCAGTGCATTTAGAAAAATTCCGTTATCTTATATTTAGGTATAAATTCGATTTTCTTGTATATACATATTTGGCAAGCGATATCAAAATGCTTCAAATCATTAGTTTAACATATTTAAGATAATTAACCTTCTTTAACGTATTGAAGTTGATATAAAGCCATAACGACAGTACATTTGGAAGAATTCCGTAGTCTTATATTTAGGTATAAAGTCGATTTTCTTGTATATATGCATTAAGCATTCGACATCGAAATGCTTCAAATAACTGGTTTAACATAGTTAAGTTAATAAACCTTCTTTAACGAACTGAAGTTAATATAAAGCCATAACGGCATAACGGCAGTGCATTTAGAAGAATTACGTAATCTTATATTTAGGTATGAATTCGATTTTCTTGTATATACACATTTAGCAATCGATATCGAAATGCTTCAAATCATTAGTTTAACATATTTAAGTTAATAAACCTTCTTTAACGCACTTAAGTCTATATAAAGCCCTAATGGCATAACGGCAGTGCATTTAGAAGAATTCCATAATGTTATAATTTTATATTTAGGTATAAAGTCGATTTTCTTGTATAT
>JAPZAG010001920.1:0-23906 GCA_027475135.1 Bactrocera correcta
TGCTTCAAACCATTAGTTTAACATATTTAAAATAATTAACCTTCTTTAACGTATTGAAGTTGATACAAAGCAATGGCGGCATAATGACAGTACATTTGGAAGAATTGCGTAATCTTATATTTAGGTATAAAGTCGATTTTCTTGTATACACACATTTAGCAATCGATATCGAAATGCTTCAAATCATTAGTTTAACATATTTAAGTTAATAAACATTTTTTAGCTTACTGAAGTCTACATAAAGCCTTAACGGCATAACGGCAGTGCATTTAGAAAAATTCCGTTATCTTATATTTAGGTATAAATTCGATTTTCTTGTATATACATATTTGGCAAGCGATATCGAAATGCTTCAAATCATTAGTTTAACATATTTAAGTTAATTAACCTTCTTTAACGTATTGAAGTTGATATAAAGCCATAACGACAGTACATTTGGAAGAATTCCGTAGTCTTATATTTAGGTATAAAGTCGATTTTCTTGTATATATGCATTAAGTATTCGATATCGAAATGCTTCAAACCATTAGTTTAACATATTTAAAATAATTAACCTTCTTTAACGTATTGAAGTTGATACAAAGCCATGGCGGCATAACGACAGTACATTTGGAAGAATTCCGTAATCTTATATTTAGGTATAAAGTCGATTTTCTTGTATATACACATTTAGCAATCGATATCGAAATGCTTCAACTCATTAGTTTAACATATTTAAGTTAATAAACCTTCTTTAACGATCTGAAGATGGCATAACGGCAGTGGATGTAGAAGAATTCCGTAATCTTATATTTAGGTATAAAGTCTATTTTCTTGTATATACACATTTAGATATCGATATCGAAATGCTTCAAATCATTAGTTTAACATATTTTAAATTAATAAACCTTTTTTAACTACTGAAGTCTACATAAAGCCTTTAAATGCATAACGGCAGTGCATTTAGAAGAATTCCGTAATGTTATAAATTTATATTTTGGTATAAATTTGATTTTCTTGTATATACACATTTAGCAATCGATATCGAAATGCTTCAAATCATTAGTTTAACATATTTAAGTTAATTAAAACCCTTTTTTAACTATTTAAGTTAAAAAAGCCTTCGGCATAACGGCAGTCATTTGGGAAAAATTCCGTAGTCTTATATTTAGGTATAAAGTCGATTTTCTTGATATAACCCTTTAAACAATCGATATCGAAATGCTTCCCAAAACATTAGTTTAACATATTTAAGTTAATAAACCTTCTTTAACCACTTAAGTCTACATAAAGCCTTTAAGGCATAACGGCAGTGCATTTAGAAGAATTCCGTTATTTTATATTTAGGTATAAATTTGATTTTCTTGATATACACATTTAGCAATCGATATCGAAATGCTTCAAATCATTAGTTTAACATATTTAAGTTAATAAACCTTCTTTAACGCACTTAAGTCTACATAAACCCTTTAAGGCATAACGGCAGTGCATTTAAAGAATTCCTAATGTTATTATTTTATATTTAGGTATAAAGTCGATTTTCTTGTATATACACATTTAGCAATCGATATCGAAATGCTTCAAATCATTAGTTTAACATATTTAAAATAATAAAGCTTCCTTAACGTATTGAAGTTGATACAAAGCCATGGCGGCATAACGACAGTACATTTGGAAGAATTCCGTTATCTTATATTTAGGTATAAAGTGGATTTTCTTGTATATACACATTTAGCAATCGATATCGAAATGCTTCAAATCATTAGTTTAAAATATTTAAGTTAATAAACCTTCTTTAACGCACTGAAGCCTACACAAAGCCTTGACGGTATAACTTCACTGCATTTAGAAGAATTCCGTTATCTTATATTTAGGTATAAATTCGACTTTCTTGTATATATTCATTTAGCAAGCGATATCAAAATGCTTTAAACCATCAGTTTAACATATTTAAAATAATTAACCTTCTTTAACGTATTGAAGTTGATACAAAGCCATGGCGACATAATGACAGTACATTTGGAAGAATTCCGTAAGTCTACATAAAGCCTTAACGGTATAACGGCATTGCATTTAGAAGAATTCCGTAATGTTATAATTTTATATTAAGGTGTAAAGTCGATTTTCTTGGATTTACACATTTAGCAATATATATCAAAAATCTGCAAATAACTGGTTTAGCATAATTAGGTTAATTAAACTTCTTTATCTTACTGAAGTTTAAATAAAGCCATAACTGCCTAAAGGCAGTATATTTGAGTGAATTCCGTAATCTTTTATTTAGATATAAAATCGATTTTCTTGTATATACACATTTCGCAATCGATATCGAAATGCTTCAACTCAATAGTTTAACATATTTAAGTTAATAAATCTTCTTTAACGATCTGAAGTTGGCATAACGGTAGTGAATGTAGAAGAATTCCGTAATCTTATATTTAGGTATAAATTCGATTTTCTTGTATACACATTTAGCAATCGATATCGAAATGCTTCAAATCATTAGTTTAACATATTTAAGTTAATTAACCTTCTTTAACGCACTTAAGTCTACATAAAGCCCTAATGGCATAACGGCAGTGCATTTAGAAGAATTCCATAATGTTATAATTTTATAGTTAGGTATAAAGTCGATTTTCTTGTATATATGCATTAAGCAATCGATATCGAAATGCTTCAAACCATTAGTTTAACATATTTAAGTTAATAAACCTTCTTTAACGCGACGGTATAACTGCACTGCATTTAGAAGATTAAAATAAAGCCATAACGGCAGTGCATTTAGAATAATTACGTAATCTTATATTCAGGTATGAATTCGATTTTCTTGTATATACTCATTTAGCAATCGATATCGAAATGCTTCAAACCATTAGTTTAACATATTTAAAATAATTAACCTTCGTTAACGTATTGAAGTTGATACAAAGCCATGGCGCCATAACGGCAGTGCATGTAGCAGAATTCCGTAATCTTATATTTAGGTATGTAGTCGATTTTCTTGGATTTACACATTTAGAAATATATATCGAAAATCTTCAAATAACTGGTTTAGCATATTTAGGTTAATTAACCTTCTTTATCTTACTGAAGTTTAAATAAAGCCATAACGGCATAACGGCAGTATATTTGGGTGAATTCCGTAATCTTTTATTTAGGTATAAAATCGATTTTTTTGTATATACACATTTAGCAATCGATATCGAAATGCTTCAACTCATTAGTTTAGCATATTTAAGTTAATAAAACTTCTTTAACGATCTGAAGTTGGCATAGCGGCAGTGGATGAAGAAGAATTCCGTAATCTTATATTTAGGTATAAAGTCTATTTTCTTGAATATACACATTTAGATATCGATATCGAATGCTTCAAATCATTAGTTTAACATATTAAATTAATAAAAAATTTTTAGCTTACTGAAGTCTACATAAAGCCTTAACGGTATAAAGGCAGTGCATATAGAAGAATTCCGTAATGTTATAATTTTATATTTAGGTATAAATTCGATTTTCTTGTATATACACATTTAGAAAGCGATATCGAAATGCTTCAAATCATTAGTTTAACAAATTTAAGTTAATTAACCTTCTTCAACGTATTGAAGTTGATAAAGAGCCATGGCGGCATAACGACAGTACAGTTGGAGGAATTCTGTAGTTTTTATATATAGGTATAAAGTCGATTTTCTTGTATATATGCATTAAGCAATCGATATCGACATGCTTCAAACCATTAGTTTAATATATTTAAGTTAATAAATCTTCTTTAACTCACTTAAGTCTACATAAAGCCCTAATGGCATAACGGCAGTGCATTTAGAAGAATTCCATAATGTTATAATTTTATATTTAGGTATAAACTCGATTTTCTTGCAATCGATATCGATATCGACATGCTTCAAACCATTAGTTTAATATATTTAAGTTAATAAATCTTCTTTAACTCACTTAAGTCTACATAAAGCCCTAATGGCATAACGGCAGTGCATTTAGAAGAATTCCATAATGTTATAATTTTATATTTAGGTATAAAGTCGATTTTCTTGTATTTACACATTTAGCAATCGATATCGAAATGCTTCAAACCATTAGCTTAACATATTTAAATAATTAACCTTCTTTACAAAAGCCATAACGGCATAACGACAGTACATTTGAAGAATTCCGTAATCTTATATTTAGGTATAAAGTCGATTTTCTTGTATATATGCATTAAGCAATCGATATCGAAATGCTTCAAATAACTGGTTTAACATATTTAAGTTAATAAACCTTCTTTAACGAACTGAAGTTAATATAAAGCCATGGCGGCATAACGGCAGTGCATGTAGAAAAATTCCGTAATCTTATATTTAGTTATAAAGTCGATTTTCTTGTATATACACATTTAACAATCGATATCGAGATGCTTCAATTCATTAGTTTAACATATTTAAGTTAATAAACCTTCTTCAACGCACTGAAGTTGTCTTAAAGCCATGGCGGCATAACGGCAGTGCACGTAGAAGAATTCCGTAATCTTATATTTAGGTATATAGTCGATTTTCTTTTATATATGTATGCATTAAGCAATCGATATCGAAAAGCTTCAAATCATTAGTTTAACGTATTTAAGCTAATAAAGCTTCTTTACCGCACTGAAGTTAACATAAAGCCATGGCGGCATAACGGCAGTGCATGTAGAAAAATTCCGTAATCTTATATTTAGGTATAAAGTCGATTTTCTTGTATATACATATTTAGCAATCGATATCGAGATGCTTCAATTCATTAGTTTAACATATTTAAGTTAATAAACCTTCTTCAACGCACTGAAGTTGTCATAAAGCCATGGCGGCATAACGGCAGTGCATGTAGAGGAATTCCGTAATCTTATATTGAGGTATATGTAAAGTCGATTTTCTTGTATATACACATTTAGCAATCGATATCGAAATGCTTCAAATCATTAGTTTAACATATTTAAGTTAACAAACCTACTTTAACGAACTGAAGTTGACATAAAGCCATGGCGGAATAGCGGCAGTGCATTTGGAAGAATTCCGTTATCCTATGTTTAGGTATAAAGTCAGGTTTCTTGTACTAGCACATTTAGCAATCGATATCGAAATGCTTCAAATCATTAGTTTAACATATTAAGTTAAATTACCTTTTTTAACGCACTGAAGTCTACATAAAGCCATGGCGGCATAACGGCAGTGCATGTAGAAGAATTCCGTAGTCTTATATCTAGGTATAAAATCGATTTTCTTGTATATAAACATTTATCAATCGATATCGAAATGCTTCATATCATTATTTTAACACATTTAAGGTAATTAACCCTCTTTATCTTACTGAAGTCTACATAAAGCCTTAACGGCATAACGGCAGTGCATTTAGAAGAATTACGTAACCTTATAATTAGGTATAAAGTCGATTTTCTTGTATATACTCATTTAGCAATCGATATCGAAATACTTCAAATCATTATTTTAACATATTTAAGTTAATAAAGCTTCTTTAACGCACTGAAGTTAACATAAAGCCATGGCGGCATAACGATAGTGCATGTAGAAGAATTCCGTAATCTTATGTTTAGGTATAAATTCGATTTTGTTGTATATACACATTTAGCAATCGATATCGAGATGCTTCAACTCATTAGTTTAACATGTTTAAGTTAGTTAACCTTCTTTAACTTATTGAAGTTGATATAAAGCCATGGCGGCATAACGGCAGTGCATTTAGAAGAAATTCGTAATCTTATATCATTAGTTTTACATTTTCAAGTTATTTATAATAAACCTTTTTTAACGCACTGAAGTCTACATAAAGCCTTAACGGTATAACTGCAGTGCATTTAAAAGAATTCCGTAATCTTATATTAGGTACAAAGTCGATTTTCTTGTATTTACATATTTAGCAATCGATATCGAAATGCTTCAAATCATAAGTTTAACATATTTAAGTTAATTATTCTCCTCTATCTTACTGAAGTCTACATAAAGCCTTAACGGCATAACGGCAGTGCGTTTAGAAGAATTCCGTTATCTTATATTTAGGTATAAATTCGATTTTCTTGTATATACACATTTAGCAAGCGATATCGAAATGTTTCAAATCATTAGTTTAACATATTTAAGTTATTTAACCTTCTTTAACATATTGAAGTTGATATAAAGCCATGGCGGCGTAACGGCAGTGCATGTAGAAGAATTCCGTAATCTTATATTCAGGTATAAAGTCGATTTTCTTGTATATACACATTTAACTATCGATATCGAAATGCTTCAAATCATTAGTTTAACATATTAAGTTAATAAACATTTTTTAGCTTAATGAGGTCTACATAAAGCCTTAACGGTATAACGGCAGTGCATTTAGAAGAAATCCGTAATGTTATAATTTTATATTTAGTTATAAAGTCGATTTTGTTGTATTTACACATTTAGCAGTCGATATCGAAATGTTTCAAACCATTAGTTTAACATTTTTAAAATAATTAACCTTCTTTATCGTATTGTAGTTGATACAAACCATGGCTGCATAACGACAGTACATTTGGAAGAATTCCGTAATCTTATATTTAGGTATATGTAAAGTCGATTTTTTTGTATATAAACATTTAGCATTCGATATTGAAATGCTTCAAATCATTAGTTTTACATTTTCAAGTTCTTTATAATATACCAGTGAATTTAGAAGAATTCCGTAAACTTATATTAAGGTATAAAGTCGATTTTCTTGAAATTACCTATTTAGCAATCGATATCGAAATGCTTCAAATCATTAGTTTAACATATTTATGTTAATTAACCAACTTCAACGTATTGAAGGTGAAATAAAGCCATGGCGGCATAACGACAGTAATTTGGAAGAATTCCGTAATCTTATATTTAGGTATAAAGTCGATTTTCTTGTATATATGCATTTAGAAATCGATATCGAAATGCTTTAAATCATTAGTTTAACATATTTAAGTTAACAAACCTACTTTAACGAACTGAAGTTGACATAAAGCCATGGCGGATTAACGGCAGTGCATTTGGAAGAATTTAGTTATCCTATGTTTAGGTATAAAGTCAAATTTTTTTGTACTAGCACATTTAGCAATCGATATCGAAATGCTTCAAATCATTAGTTTAACACATTTAAATTAAATTACCTTCTTTAACCTACCGAAAGTGACATGAAGCCATGGCGGCATAACGGCGGTGCATGTAGAAGAATTCCGTAATTTTATATTTAGGTATAAAATCGATTTGTTGTATAAACACATTTAGCAATCGATATCGAAATGCTTGAGATCATTAGTTTAACATATTTAAGTTAATTCACCCTATTTATCTTCCTGAAGTCTACATAAAGCCTTAACGGCATAACGGCAGTGCATTTAGAAGAATTACGTAATCTTATATTTAGGTATAAAGTCGATTTTCTTGTATATACTCATTTAGCAATCGATATCGAAAATGCTTCAAATCCTTATTTTAATATATTTAAGTTAATAAACCTTCTTTAACTCACTGAAGTCTACATAAAGCCTTAACGGCATAACGGCAGTGCATTTAGAAGAATTCCGTAATCTTATGTTTAGGTATAAAGTCGATTTTGTTGTATTTACACATTTAGCAGTCGATATCGAAATGCTTCAAACAATTAGTTTAACATATTTAAAATAATTAATCTTCTTTTACGTATTGTAGTTGATACAAACCATGGCGGCATAACGACAGTACATTTGGAAGAATTCCGTAATCTTATATTTAGGTATATGTAAAGTCGATTTTATTGTACATACACATTTAGTAATCGATATCGAAATGCTTCAAATCATTAGTTTAACATATTAAAGTTAATAAACCTTCTTTAACGAACAGAAGTTAACAAAAAGCCATAACGGCATAACGGCAGTGCATTTAGAAGAGTTCCGTAATCTTATGTTTAGGTATAAAGTCGATTTTCTTGTATATACACATTTAGCAATCGATATCGAAATGCTTCAAATCATTAGTTTAACATATTTAAGTTAACAAACCTACTTTAACGAACTGAAATTGACATAAAGCCATGGCGGATTAACGGCAGTGCATTTGGAAGAATTCCGTTATCCTATGTTTAGGTATAAATTCAGGTTTCTTGTACTAGCACATTTAGCAATCGATATCGAAATGCTTCAAATCATTAGTTTAACATATTTAAGTTAAATTACCTTTTTTAACCTACCGAAGGTGACATAAGGCCATGGCGGCATAACGGCAGTGCGTGTAGAAGAATTCCGTAATCTTATATCTAGGTATAAAATCGATTTTCTTGTATATACACATTCATCACTCGATATCGAAATGCTTAAAATCATTAGTTTAACATATTTAAGTTAATTAACCCTCTTTATCTTACTGAAGTCTGCATAAAGCCTTAACGGCATAACGGCAGTGCATTTAGAAGAATTACGTAACCTTATAATTAAGTATAAAGTCGATTTTCTTGTATATACTCATTTAGCAATCGATATCGAAATACTTCAAATCATTATTTTAACATATTTAAGTTAATAAAGCTTCTTTAACGCACTGAAGTTAACATAAAGCCATGGCGGCATAACGATAGTGCATGTAGAAGAATTCCGTAATCTTATGTTTAGGTATAAATTCGATTTTGTTGTATATACACATTTAGCAATCGATATCGAGATGCTTCAACTCATTAGTTTAACATGTTTAAGTTACTTAACCTTCTTTAGCTTATTGAAGTTGATATAAAGCCATTGCGGCATAACGGCAGTGCATTTAGAAGAAATTCGTAATCTTATATTTAGGTATAAATTCGATTTTCTTGTATATACACATTAGGCAATCGATAACGAAATGCTTCAAATCGATAGTTTAACATATTTAAGGCTATTAACCTTAAGTTTAAGTTAATAAACCTTCTTTAACGCACTGAAGTCTACATAAAGCGTTAATGCATAACGGCAGTGCATTTAGAAAAATTCCGTTATCTTATATTTAGGTATAAATTCGATTTTCTTGTATATACATATTTGGCAAGCGATATCGAAATGCTTCAAATCATTAGTTTAACATATTTAAGTTAATTAACCTTCTTTACCGTATTGAAGTTGATATAAAGCCATAACGACAGTACATTTGGAAGAATTCCGTAGTCGTATATTTAGGTATAAAGTCGATTTTCTTGTATATATGCATTAAGCATTCGATATCGAAATGCTTCAAATAACTGGTTTAACATATTTAAGTTAATAAACCTTCTTTAACGAATTGAAGTTAATATAAAGCCATAACGGCATAACGGTAGTGCATTTAGAAGAATTACGCAATCTTATATTTAGGTATGAATTCGATTTTCTTGTATATACACATTTAGCAATCGATATCGAAATGCTTCAAATCATTAGTTTAACATATTTAAGTTAATTAACCTTCTTTAAACGATCTGAAGTGGGCATATAGCCATGGAGGCATAACTGCAGTGCACGTAGAAGAATTCCATAATCTTATATTTAGGTATAAAGTCGATTTTCGTGTATATACATATTTAGCTATCGATATCGAAATGCTTCAAATCATTAGTTTAACATATTAAGTTAATAAGCATTTTTTAGCTTACTGAAGTCTACATAAAGCCTTAACGGTATAACGGCAATGCATTTAGAAGAATTCCGTAATGTTATAATTTTATATTAAGGTGGAAAGTCGATTTTCTTGGATTTACACATTTAGCACAGTCATCGACTGACACTCAAAGCGAACGGTTGTGTTTTTGTGCTATTGGTGGTTTTTTGCTATTCTCCCACACCTTTTTCGTAAGTGCATTCTAACTCCAATAACTTTCATTTAAAGCGCCTGTTAAAGAGTGTATATATTATAGTATAGTGAACAACAAGAAACATGCCCCCATGGGGACACTCTCTTGGTGATAACAGGTTCTCTCTGTTATCAACAAGTCCTAAATCAAAAAGAAAACAAATTCAAGCATTTCCCAATAACGATTTCCCAAGCCTTCCTCCAACAACAAAAGATAACCCAAGATATTTAGTGCTAAGTGCAACGAATTCTCAAAAACCCATAAACAAATATTCGTGTTTTGCTGTGCACAAAGCGTTAAAAAATATAAGCACCGAAATAATAAGCATATCAGAACTTAGAGACGGAAAACTTTTATTATTAGTTAAAAATAACAACATAGCTCAAAAATTCATATCAACGAAAACTTTATATGGCATATGTGATGTAGAAATAAAACTTCACAACAACCTTAACTACACAAAAGGAACAATTTGCGCACCATGCCTCAACGAAATCTCAGACGATGAAATCATTGAACACTTAAAACCACAAGGAGTTGTATCAATTTTCAAATTCCTAAATACATTAATCAAAAGCCAGTACCTAGTGGAGTCGTTCTCCTGACCTTTGATAAATATCACCTACCTGAAAAAATTGAAGTGTCATGGTACACAACTAAGGTAAGGCCATACTATCCAAACCCTATGAGGTGCAAAAAACTGCCAACTTTTAGGTCATACAACAAAACGATGTACTAAAGTCGCTGTTTGCGACAAGTGCGCTCTCCCCCCTCACCAACCATCCCCTTGCACTCGCTCCTTTTGCATAAACTGTTCAGGTAATCACGCATCTTCTGACAAAACATGTCCCAAATTTATACAAATGAAACAAATAATAACAATAAAAACTGACAAAAGTGCTCCATGCGAGAAGCAATAAAAATACAAAAAACCCAGTTCACTCCTGCACTCAGTGAAAACTCTGCTACATTCGCTAGTATAGCTAAAAAATACTACCAACAACTTTAAAGAAAAAAACAAACTCTCAAAATTCTCTTCTACAGAAAATATTCCTTCTATTACAAACAACAAACCTACCAACAATATGTATTAAAAAACACAAGAAAAAGAAATAACCGAAAACAATTTCACCACAGCAAATATAGCAAACACAACAACAACAGTATCAGTCGATGACTCTCAAGCCCACGCAATGATCTCATCATTGCTTTCTCACCTTACAGCTCCTATACTAACAACACCTACAATATACTCACCTCAACCTACAATACTCCCCGCTCTGACAACAGATAATGAAATGATAGAGTAAATAATGCGAATTTTACAGTGGAATATAAATGGCTTACTTAATAACTACCCTGATTTAAATATCCTTATTAATGAATTTTGTCCGGAAATTATTTCACTCCAAGAAACCCACACCCCTTACAATAAAAAGGTATACCCACCTAATAAATACCATAGCTATTTCCACAATAGCCCACAAAACTTATACGCCAAACAAGGAATTGCAGTTTTCGTCAAGAAATCTGTAAATCATAAGCAAATTCCAATCGTCAGCAACATTTCTTGTTTAGCTATTGAAATAGAAATTGGATTCAAATTTACAATTATTAATTGCTACATACCACCTCATCAAAATTTTACTTATAGAGAACTCGTAAATATCATAAATCAGTTTACTACTCCAATTATCATTGTGGGGATCTTCGACAGTGAATAAAAGGGGCGAAATCATTGAAGATTTAGTCATTTCAAATGATCTTATCGTGCTAAACGATGGTAAAGCAACTCACTTCTCTACACATAACACCTTCACACATCCCGACATTATCCTGGCCTCATCCACAATAGCACCCAAACTCCTTTCTCATACAATCGATGACCTCCACAGTAGCGATCACTTTCCCATAGTCACATCCCTCTCCATCCCTAAAACGTACAATGTTAAGCCAAGATCCAAATTTCTAACCGAAAAGGCAGACTGGGAAAAATTCATCAATATTTCTACAAGTTTATCCAATACTAAGAGCTCTAGAGAAAACGTAAATGCTGAAGCATCTGCTATTAAGACTATTGTTCGTTCCGCAGCTCATTTAACCATTCCTCAAAATAACACCCAAAGGTTTTCAGCAAGATTACCGTATTGGTCTAATCTATTATCTATTCTCCGAAATAGGAAAAAATTTTGGTGGGCAACATTCAAACACAATAGAACTGACGATAATTTAATTGAATATAAAAAGGCTAATGCTAACTTTAAAAAGGAGTTAAGGTTGGCTAAAAGGCAATCATTAGAAAATATAACAGCCAATATAAACCCAAATACGAAGCCGAAACAAATATGGTCCGATATAAAAATGCTAACAGGATCCACACACAGATTCAGTATATCCCACATTAACACGCCTACAGGACCTATTTACATATTCCTCTGAAACATTCCTCCTACATTTAACGCAATTAAAAAACGAATAGAAAATGAAACCTACTCTAACTCGTCACCGTCTCCAAATGCACTTCATATTGAAGCTGATATTACACTTAACGAATTCGATACGACACTTTCGACCTTAAAAGGAAAAACACCCCGGTGCAGACAAAATATCCTATCCATCTTAAAAAATCTCCCATCCTCGCTTAAACAAAGACTAGTGAACCTCTATAATAAAATACTAAACTCTGGTATATATCCTCAACAATGGAAAGTTTCCTTAGTCATTCCCATCCTTAAACCTAATAAACCTTCTTCCTGCATCGAGAACTACAGACCCATTTCCCTTTTACCCTGTATGTCCAAGACATTAGAAAAAATAATTTCCTCGAGACTGATGTGGTATGCAAAAGTAAATCGACTCATAAGTCCGCACCAATTCGGGTTTCAAAAAGGATTAGGAGTAATAGACCCCCTGTTACACTTTGAACACTTCGCTTCCACTAACTTGACATCCCGTAATCACGTTTCAGTTCTAAGCCTGGATTTAGAAAAAGCTTTCGACAGGGTTGGAGCTCACATGGTACTCAGTGAAACTTAAGCAATGGAAAATTGGAAACAAAATGTTTAACATTATAAAATCTTTCTTATATCAACGAAAATTTATCGTATGTGCCAATAAATGCCAATCACAGGTTTTCAAGTTGAACAATGGTATACCCCAGGGTTCACCACTCTCGGCAACTCTCTTCATCATTGCGTTTAATAAAGTCAGTTCCATAATTAGCACTAACCCACAAATAAAACACTTTATCTACGCAGATGACATCGTGATCTTTACAAAAATCAAAGACTTAAGACAAGTTAGTCATGCATTTATAAAAATTTTAAATGATGTCAACAAATGGTCCGAAATTTCAGGTGTAAAAATTTCATTAAACAAAAGCTCCACATTTCATATTTGTAGAAAACATAAATGCTCATTTCCTACCTTAACCTTTTTAAATACACAAATTCCCCACACTCATACCTTAAAAATTCTAGGCTTAATATTTGATAAGACTCTTTCTTATAAAGAACATTGTAAATATATTCGATCAAACTTATTTTTAAGACTAAACATTATAAAGTACTTATCATCAAAAAATTGTTTGTGTCACCCAAACACTCTCATTAATGTGACAAGAGCATTATTGTTATCAAAAATTGACTATGGACTTGCAATATACGGACACTGTGGCAAAACTCACATCAAACTCTTAAATGCACCTTACCATGCGGCAGCGAGAAGGAGCATTCGTGCCTTCCCAACATCACCAATCAAAGCTATTTTAAAAGAATCCGGGTTACCAGATATTCAGCGAAGGACCATACATAACACACAGCTACTCATTCCAAAGTTGCTACTATGCAGAAACGAGTTAACACTCATGAATGTAAATAGCACTCTCCAATGTCCACGCAGATACAACAAACCCACCACCATAATGCGTTGTCTAACCATTTCCAAGGAACTCGGGATAATTACGTGCCCTACAGTGGTTGAACCTTCAATAATTCCGCCTTCCATGACAATATCTTCAAGTTGCATCAGTGTTACACAACAATATCGCAAGCAATTTACCAGTAACATGGAATATGCTCAGCTATATAAAGAAACTATTCAACCTTATAGAAATGATTGGGAATTTATATTTACAGACGGATCTAAAAGTGATACCTGCACCTCATTTGCTTTGACAAACAAGAACGGTGTCACCCTAGCTGCGTTGTTTTGCCTTCGTACTGCTCGGTATTTACAGCCGAAACAGCTGCAATATTGGAAGCGGTTCGTTTTGCCGCTAGTAATGGAAAGAAAGCTATTATTTGCAGCGACAGTAAATCCGCCATAGATGCCATTTTTAACCAATCAAATGATTCCTACCTGATTACAAAAATAAAAAACCTTATTTTTCAACACAAAAATATTATCAAAATTATGTGGATACCTGGACACACAGGAATTCAAGGAAACGAAATGGCTGACAAACGAGCGAAAGAAGCAAACAAAGAACCTTTGCATACGTCAGGATACTTCACCACAAAGGATATTAGGAAATACGTTAAACAACATATATCGGTCTGTTGTCTAAACGATTGGAGACACTATAACCACTATTATAAACTTGCTTATCCATTAGGCCAAAAACCACATTATTCCAATACAACCACATGTAAAAAGATAAAAACATACACACGCATAAGGATTGGACATACACTTGCGACACATAGACACCTGTTGAATGGTACAAGCAAACCCATATGCTCTTTATGTGGCTCGGAAGATTTCACAATACTTCATATCCTCGATCACTGCGCACACGTACAACAACAAAGAGTCTTGATTTTTGGTAACAACAAACCATCTGACTTACTCGATCGGACAGATGACAATAAACATTAATCTCTTTGTAAAATATATGCACATATGTAAATTAATTATTTAATATATAAGAAACTGAAGTACAAACTAATATTTAAGTTGCTTTAGTCGTAAGTAAAAAAAAGGTAATAACTTAATCTGTAAATATTAATCAAGCCGAAGGCCCTAGCAGCCAGTGCTTTACATATATATAAGTGGAATAACTATTTATATTTATTTCTCTTCTAAATAAATAAATAAAATAAAATACACATTTAGCAGTCGATATCGAAATGCTTCAAACCATTAGTTTAACATATTTAAAATAATAAACCTTCTTTAACGTATTGAAGTTGATACAAAGCCATGGCGGCATAACGACAGTACATTTGGAAGAATTCCGTAATCTTGTATTTAGGTATAAAGTCGATTTTCTTGTATATACACATTTAGCAATCGATATCGAAATGCTTCAAATCATTAGTTTAAAATATTTAGGTTAATAAACCTTCTTTAACGCATTGAAGTCTACATAAAGCCTTGACGGTATAACTGCACTGCATTTAGAAGAATTCCGTTATCTTATATTTAGGTATAAATTCGACTTTCTTGTATATATTCATTTAGCAAGCGATATCAAAATGCCTCAAACCATCAGTTTAACATATTTAAGTTAATAAACATTTTTTAGCTTACTGAAGTCTACATAAAGCCTTAACGGCATAACGGCAGTGCATTTAGAAAAATTCCGTTATCTTATATTTAGGTATAAATTCGATTTTCTTGTATATACATATTTGGCAAGCGATATCGAAATGCTTCAAATCATTAGTTTAACATATTTAAGTTAATGAACCTTCTTTAACGTATTGAAGTTGATATAAAGCCATAACGACAGTACATTTGGAAGAATTCCGTAGTCTTATATTTAGGTATAAAGTAGATTTTCTTGTATATATGCATTAAGCATTCGATATCGAAATGCTTCAAATAACTGGTTTAACATATTTAAGTTAATAAACCTTCTTTAACGAATTGAAGTTAATATAAAGCCATAACGGCATAACGGCAGTGCATTTAGAAGAATTACGCAATCTTATATTTAGGTATGAATTCGATTTTCTTGTATATACACATTTAGCAATCGATATCGAAATGCTTCAAATCATTAGTTTAACATATTTAAGTTAATAAACCTTCTTTAACGCACTTATGTCTACATAAAGCCCTAATGGCATAACGGCAGTGCATTTAGAAGAATTCCGTTATCTTATATTTAGGTATAAATTCGATTTTCTTGTATATACACATTTAGCAATCGATATCGAAATGCTTCAAATCATTAGTTTAACATATTTAAGTTAATAAACCTTCTTTAACGATCTGAAGTGGGCATATAGCCATGGAGGCATAACTGCAGTGCACGTAGAAGAATTCCATAATCTTATATTTAGCTATAAAGTCGATTTTCTTGTATATACATATTTAGCTATCGATATCGAAATGCTTCCAATCATTAGTTTAACATATTAAGTTAATAAACATTTTTTAGCTTACTGAAGTCTACATAAAGCCTTAACGGTATAACGGCAGTGCATTTAGAAAAATCCGTAATGTTATAATTTTATATTAAGGTGTAAAGTCGATTTTCTTGGATTTACACATTTAGCAATCTATATCGAAAATCTGCAAATAACTGGTTTAGCATAATTAGGTTAATTAAACTTCTTTATCTTACTGAAGTTTTAATAAAGCCATAACGGCAAAACGGCAGTATATTTGGGTGAATTCCATAATCTTTTATTTAGATATAAAATCGATTTTCTTGTATATACACATTTAGCAATCGATATCGAAATGCTTCAACTCATTAGTTTAACATATTTAAGTTAATAAACCTTCTTTAACGATCTGAAGTTGGCATAACGGTAGTGGATGTAGAAGAATTCCGTAATCTTATATTTAGGTATAAATTCGATTTTCTTGTATACACATTTAGCAATCGATATCGAAATGCTTCAAATCATTAGTTTAACATATTTAAGTTAATAAACCTTCTTTAACGCACTTAAGTCTACATAAAGCCCTAATGGCATAACGGCAGTGCAGTTAGAAGAATTCCATAATGTTATAATTTTATATTTAGGTATAAAGTCGATTTTCTTGTATATATGCATTCAGCAATCGATATCGAAATGCTTCAAACCATTAGTTTAACATATTTAAGTTAATAAACCCTTCTTTAACTCACTGAGGTCTACATAAAGCCTTAACGGCATAACGGCAGTGCATTTAGAAGAATTACGCAATCTTATATTTAGGTATGAATTCGATTTTCTTGTATATACACATTTAGCAATCGATATCGAAATGCTTCAAATCATTAGTTTAACAGTTTTAAAATAGTTAACCTTCTTTAACGTATTGAAGTTGATACAAGGCCATGGCGGCATAACAACAGTACATTTGGAAGAATTCCGAAATCTTATATTTAGGTATAAAGTCGATTTCTTGTATATACACATTTAGCAATCGATATCGAAATGCTTCAAATCATTAGTTTAACAGTTTTAAAATAGTTAACCTTCTTTAACGTATTGAAGTTGATACAAGGCCATGGCGGCATAACAACAGTACATTTGGAAGAATTCCGAAATCTTATATTTAGGTATAAAGTCGATTTTCTTGTATATACACATCTAGCAATCGATATCGAAATGCTTCAAATCATTAGTTTAACATATTTAAGTTAATAAACCTTCTTTAACGCACTTAAGTCTACATAAAGCCCTAATGGCATAACGGCAGTGCACGTAGAAGAATTCCATAATCTTATATTTAGGTATAAATTCGATTTTCTTGTATATACATTATTAGCTATCGATATCGAAATGCTTCAAATCATTAGTTTAACATATTAAGTTAATAAACATTTTTTAGCTTACTGAAGTCTACATAAACGCCTTAACGGTATAACGGCAGTGCATTTAGAAGAATTCCGTAATGTTATAATTTTATATTAAGGTGTAAAGTCGATTTTCTTGGATTTACACATTTAGCAATCTATATCGAAAATCTGCAAATAACTGGTTTAGCATAATTAGGTTAATAAAACTTCTTTATCTTACTGAAGTTTATTTTGGTGAATTCCGTAATCTTTTATTTAGATATAAAATCGATTTTCTTGTATATACACATTTCGCAATCGATATCGAAATGCTTCAACTCATTAGTTTAACATATTTAAGTTAATAAACCTTCTTTAACGATCTGAAGTTGGCATAACGGTAGTGGATGTAGAAGAATTCCGTAATCTTAATTTAGGTATAAATTCGATTTTCTTGTATACACATTTAGCAATCGATATCGAAATGCTTCAAATCATTAGTTTAACATATTTAAGTTAATAAACCTTCTTTAACGCACTTAAGTCTACATAAAGCCCTAATGGCATAAACAGCAGTGCAGCTAGAAGAATTCCATAATGTTATAATTTTATATTTAGGTATAAAGTCGATTTTCTTGTATATATGCATTCAGCAATCGATATCGAAATGCTTCAAACCATTAGTTTAACATATTTAAGTTAATACACCTTCTTAAACCATTAAGTTAAAAAGCCTTGGCATAAGGCAGTATTTTTAAGAATTCCGTTATCTTATTTTAGGTATAAATCGATTTTCTTGTATATACAATTTAGCAAACGATATCGAAATGCTTCAAATCATTAGTTTAACATATTTTAAATTAATAAACCTTTTTTAAAAAAACTGAAGTCATAAAGCCTTAGGATAACGCATGCATTTTAAAAAATTCCTTTTTTTATATTTAGGTTTAAATCGATTTTTTTGTATTAAATTTAGCACGATATCAAATGCTTTAAACCCTAGTTTAACATATTTTAAAAAAAAAAAACCTTTTTAACTATTTAAGTTAAAAACCTCGGCATAAGCAGTCATTTGGGAAAATTCCGTAATTTATATTTAGGTTAAAGTCGATTTTCTTGATTACACATTTAGCAATCATATCGAAATCTTCAAATATTGTTTAACATATTTTGTTAATAAACTTTTTTACTTACTGAAGTTAATAAAGCCTTTAAAGGCAAACGGCAGTATTTAAAAAATTTCCCTTATCTTTATTTAGGTATAAATTTGATTTTCTTGTATATACAATTTGGGAACGATATCGAAATGCTTCAAATCATTAGTTTAACATATTTAAGTTAATAAACCTTCTTTAACGATCTGAAGTTGGCATAACGGTAGTGGATGTAGAAGAATTCCGTAATCTTATATTTAGGTATAAATTCGATTTTCTTGTATACACATTAAGCAATCGATATCGAAATGCTTCAAATCATTAGTTTAACATATTTAAGTTAATAAACCTTCTTTAACGCACTTAAGTCTACATAAAGCCCTAATGGCATAACGGCAGTGCAGTTAGAAGAATTCCATAATGTTATAATTTTATATTTAGGTATAAAGTCGATTTTCTTGTATATACACATTAAGCAATCGATATCGAAATGCTTCAAATCATTAGTTTAACATATTAAGTTAATAAACATTTTTTAGCTTACTGAAGTCTACATAAAGCCTTAACGGTATAACGGCAGTGCATTTATAAGAATTCCGTAATGTTATAATTTTATATTTAGGTGTAAAGTCGATTTTCTTGTATTTACACATTTAGCAGTCGATATCGAAATGCTTCAAACCATTAGTTTAACATATTTAAAATAATTAACCTTCTTTAACGTATTGAAGTTGATATAAAGCCATGGCGGCATAACGACAGTACACTTGGAAGAATTCCGTAATCTTATATTTAGGTATAAAGTCGATTTTCTTGTATATACACATTTAGCAATCGATATCGAAATGCTTCAAATCATTAGTTTAAAATATTTAAGTTAATAAACCTTCTAAAACGCACAGAAGTCTACATAAAGCCTTGACGGTATAACTGCACTGCATTTAGAAAAATACCGTTATCTTATATTTAGGCATAAATTCGACTTTCTTGTATATATTCATTTAGCAAGCGATATCAAAATGCTTCAAACCATTAGTTTAACATATTTAAAATAATTAACCTTCTTTAACGTATTGAAGTTGATACAAAGCCATGGCGGCATAATGACAGTACATTTGGAAGAATTCCGTAATCTTATATTTAGGTATAAAGTCGATTTTCTTGTATATACACATTTAGCAATCGATATCGAAATGCTTCAGCTCATTAGTTTAACATATTTAAGTTAATAAACCTTCTTAAACGATCTGAAGTGGGCATAAAGCCTTGACGGTATAACTGCAGTGCATTTAGAAGAATTCCGTTATCTTATATTTAGGTATAAATTCGACTTTCTTGTATATATTCATTTAGCAAGCGATATCAAAATGCCTCAAACCATCAGTTTAACATATTTAAAATAATTAACCTTCTTTAACGTATTGAAGTTGATACAAATCCATGGCGGCATAATGACAGTACATTTGGAAGAATTCCGTAATCTTATATTTAGGTATAAAGTCGATTTTCTTGTATATACACATTTAGCAATCGATATCGAAATGCTTCAAATCATTAGTTTAACATATTTAAGTTAATAAAAATTTTTTAGCTTACTGAAGTCTACATAAAGCCTTAACGGCATAACGGCAGTGCATTTAAAAAATTCCGTTATCTTATATTTAGGTATAAATTCGATTTTCTTGTATATACATATTTGGCAAGCGATATCGAAATGCTTCAAATCATTAGTTTAACATATTTAAGTTAATTAACCTTCTTTAACGAACTGAAGTTAATATAAAGCCATAACGACAGTACATTTGGAAGAATTCCGTAGTCTTATATTTAGGTATAAAGTCGATTTTCTTGTATATATACATTAAGCATTCGATATCGAAATGCTTCAAATAACTGGTTTAACATATTTAAGTTAATAAACCTTCTTTAACGAATTGAAGTTAATATAAAGCCATAACGGCATAACGGCAGTGCACTTAGAAGAATTACGCAATCTTATATTTAGGTATGAATTCGATTTTCTTGTATATACACATTTAGCAATCGATACCGAAATGCTTCAAATCATTAGTTTAACATATTTAAGTTAATAAACCTTCTTTAACGCACTTAAGTCTACATAAAGCCCTAATGGCATAACGGCAGTACATTTAGAAGAATTCCGTTATCTTATATTTAGGTATAAATTCGATTTTCTTGTATATACACATTTAGCAATCGATATCGAAATGCTTCAAATCATTAGTTTAACATATTTAAGTTAATAAACCTTCTTTAACAAACTGAAGTGGGCATATAGCCATGGAGGCATAACTGCAGTGCACGTAGCAGAATTCCATAATCTTATATTTAGGTATAAAGTCGATTTTCTTGTATATACATATTTAGCTATCCATATCGAAATGCTTCCAATCATTAGTTTAACATATTAAGTTAATAAACATTTTTTAGCTTACTGAAGTCTACATAAAGCCTTAACGGTATAACGGCAGTGCATTTAGAAAAATTCCGTAATGTTATAATTTTATATTAAGGTGTAAAGTCGATTTTCTTGGATTTACACATTTAGCAATCTATATCGAAAATCTGCAAATAACTGGTTTAGCATAATTAGGTTAATTAAACTTCTTTATCTTACTGAAGTTTAAATAAAGCCATAACAGCAAAACGGCAGTATATTTGGGTGAATTCCGTAATCTTTTATTTAGATATAAAATCGATTTTCTTGTATATACACATTTCGCAATCGATATCGAAATGCTTCAACTCATTAGTTTAACATATTTAAGTTAATAAACCTTCTTTAACGATCTGAAGTTGGCATAACGGTAGTGGATGTAGAAGAATTCCGTAATCTTATATTTAGGTATAAATTCGATTTTCTTGTATACACATTAAGCAATCGATATCGAAATGCTTCAAATCATTAGTTTAACATATTTAAGTTAATAAACCTTCTTTAACGCACTTAAGTCTACATAAAGCCCTAATGGCATAACGGCAGTGCAGTTAGAAGAATTCCATAATGTTATAATTTTATATTTAGGTATAAAGTCGATTTTCTTGTATATATGCATTAAGCAATCGATATCGAAATGCTTCAAACCATTAGTTTAACATATTTAAGTTAATAAACCTTCTTTAACTCACTGAAGTCTACATAAAGCCTTAACGGCATAACGGCAGTGCATTTAGAAGAATTCCGTTATCTTATATTTAGGTATAAAGTCGATTTTCTTGTATATACACATTAAGCAATCGATATCGAAATGCTTCAAATCATTAGTTTAACATATTAAGTTAATAAACATTTTTTAGCTTACTGAAGTCTACATAAAGCCTTAACGGTATAACGGCAGTGCATTTATAAGAATTCCGTAATGTTATAATTTTATATTTAGGTGTAAAGTCGATTTTCTTGTATTTACACATTTAGCAGTCGATATCGAAATGCTTTAAACCATTAGTTTAACATATTTAAAATAATTAACCTTCTTTAACGTATTGAAGTTGATATAAAGCCATGGCGGCATAACGACAGTACACTTGGAAGAATTCCGTAATCTTATATTTAGGTATAAAGTCGATGTTCTTGTATATACAAATTTAGCAATCGATATCGAAATGCTTCAAATCATTAGTTTAAAATATTTAAGTTAATAAACCTTCTAAAACGCACAGAAGTCTACATAAAGCCTTGACGGTATAACTGCACTGCATTTAGAAAAATACCGTTATCTTATATTTAGGCATAAATTCGACTTACTTGTATATATTCATTTAGCAAGCGATATCAAAATGCTTCAAACCATTAGTTTAACATATTTAAAATAATTAACCTTCTTTAACGTATTGAAGTTGATACAAAGCCATGGCGGCATAATGACAGTACATTTGGAAGAATTCCGTAATCTTATATTTAGGTATAAAGTCGATTTTCTTGTATATACACATTTAGCAATCGATATCGAAATGCTTCAGCACATTAGTTTAACATATTTAAGTTAATAAACCTCCTTAAACGATCTGAAGTGGGCATATAGCCATGGAGGCATAACTGCAGTGCACGTAGAAGAATTCCATAATCTTATATTTAGGTATAAATTCGATTTTCTTGTAAATACATATTTAGCTATCGATATCGAAATGCTTCAAATCATTAGTTCAACATATTAAGTTAATAAACAGTTTTTAGCATACTGAAGTCTACATAAAGCCTTAACGGTATAACGGCAGTGCATTTAGAAGAATTCCATAATGTTATAATTTTATATTTAGGTATAAAGTCGATTTTCATGTATATACACATTAAGCAAGCGATATCGAAATGCTTCAAATCATTAGTTTAACATATTTAAGTTAATAAACCTTTTTTAACGATCTGAAGTGGGCACATAGCCATGGAGGCATAACTGCAGTGCACGTAAAAGAATTCCATAATCTTATATTTAGGTATTAAGTCGATTTTCTTGTATATACATATTTAGCTATCGATATCGAAAAGCTTCAAATCATTAGTTTAACATATTAAGTTAATAACCATTTTTTAGCTTACTGAAGTCTACGTAAAGCCTTAACGGTATAACGGCAGTGCCTTTAGAAGAATTCCGTTATCTTATATTTAGGTATAAATTCGATTTTCTTGTATATACACATTTAGCTATCGATATCGAAATGCTTCAAATCATTAGTTTAACATATTAAGTTAATAAACAGTTTTTAGCATACTGAAGTCTACATAAAGCCTTAACGGTATAACGGCAGTGCATTTAGAAGAATTCCATAATGTTATAATTTTATATTTAGGTATAAAGTCGATTTTCATGTATATACACATTAAGCAAGCGATATCGAAACGCTTCAAATCATTAGTTTAACATATTTAAGTTAATAAACCTTTTTTAACGATCTGAAGTGGGCACATAGCCATGGAGGCATAACTGCAGTGCACGTAAAAGAATTCCATAATCTTATATTTAGGTATAAAGTCGATTTTCTTGTATATACGTATTTAGCTATCGATAGCGAAATGCTTCCAATCATTAGTTTAATACATTTAAGTTAATTAACCTTCTTTAACTCACGGAAGTCTACATAAAGCCTTAACGGCATAACGGCAGTGCATTTAGAATAATTCCGTTATCTTATATTTAGGTATAAATTCGATTTTCTTGTATATACACATTTAGCTATCGATATCGAAATGCTTCAAATCATTAGTTTAACATATTTAAGTTAAT
>JAPZAG010001922.1:0-23869 GCA_027475135.1 Bactrocera correcta
CAAATCATTAGTTTAACATATTTAAGTTAATTAACCCCCTTTATCTTACTGAAGTCTACAAACTCCTTAACGGCATAACGGCAGTGTATGTAGAAGAATTCCGTTATCATATATTTAGGTATAAAGTCGATTTTCTTGTATATACACATTTAGCAATCGATATCGAAATGCCTCAAGTCATTAGTTTGACATATTTAAGTTAAAAAACCTACTTTAAACCGAAGTTAACACAAAGCCATGGTGGCATAACGGCAGTGCATGCAGAAGAAATCCGTAATCTTATATTTAGGTATTAAGTCGATTTTGTTGTATATATGCATTTAGCAATCGATTTCGAAAATCTTCAAATCATTAGTTTAACATATTTAAGTTAAAAAAGCTTCTTTAACGTATTTAAGGTGATATAAAGCCATGGCGACATAACGACAGTACATTTGGAAGAATTCCGTAATCTTATATTTAGATATTAAGTCGATTTTCTTGTATATACACATTTAGCAATCGATATCGAAATGCCTCAAATCATTAGTTTAACATATTTAAGTTAATTAACCCTCTTTATCTTACTGAAGTCTACAAACGCCTTAACGGCATAACGGCAAAGCATTTAGAAGAATTGCGTAATCCTATATTTAGGTATTAAGTCGATTTTCTTGTATATACTCATTTAGCAATCGTATCAAAATGCTTCAAATCATTAGTTTAACATATTTAAGTTAAAAAACCTACTTTAACGCACTGAAGTTAAAATAAAGCCATAACTACATAACGGCAGTGCATTTAGAAGAATTCCGTAATCTTATATTTAGCTATAAATTCGATTTTTTTGTATATACATATTTAGCAATCGATATCGAAATGCCTCAAATCATTAGTTTAACATATTTAAGTTAATTAACCTTTTTTATCTTACTGAAGTTTACAAACGCCTTAAAGGCATAGCAAAGCATTTAGAAGAATTCGTAATCTTATATTTAGGTATAAAGTCGATTTTCTTGTATATACTGATTTAGCAATTGATATCGAAATGCTTCAAATCATTAGTTTGACATATTTAAGTTAACAAACCTACTTTAACGCACTGAAGTTAACACAAAGCCATGGCGGCATAACGGCAGTGCATGTAGAAGAAATCCCTAATCTTATATTTAGGCATAAATTCGATTTTTTTGTATATACACATTTAGCAATCGATATCTAAATGCTCAAATCATTAGTTTAACATATTTAAGTTAATTAACCTTTTTTAACGTATTGAAGTTGATATAAAGCCATGGTGGCATAACGACAGTACATTTGGAAGAATTCCGTAATCTTATATTTAGGTATAAAGCCGATTTTCTTGTATATATGCATTAAGCAAACGATATCGAAATGCTTCAAATAACTGGTTTAACATATTTAAGTTAATAAACCTTCTTTAACGACTGAAGTTAACATAAAGCCATGGCGGCATAACGGCAGTGCATTTAGAAGAATTCCGTAATCTTATATTTAGGTATAAAGTCGATTTTCTTGTATATACAGCATTTAGCAATCGATATCGAAATGCTTCAAATCATTAGTTTAACATATTTAAGTTAATTAACCTTCTTTATCTTACTGAAGTTACTATAAAGCCATAACGGCATAACGACAGTCATTTGGAAGAATTCCGTAATCTTATATTTAGGTATAAAGTCGATTTTCTTGTATATACTGCATTTAGCAATCGATATCGAAATGCTTCAAATCATTAGTTTAACATATTTAAGTTAATAAACCTTCTTTAACGTACTGAAGTTAACATAAAGCCATACGCATAACGGCAGTGCATTTAGAAGAATTCCGTAATCTTATATTTAGGTATAAAGTCGATTTTCTTGTATATACTGCATTTAGCAATCGATATCGAAATGCTTCAAATCATTAGTTTAACATATTTAAGTTAATTAACCTCTTTAACGTACTGAAGTTACAAAAGCCATAACGGCATAACGGCAGTGCATTTAGAAGAATTCCGTAATCTTATATTTAGGTATAAAGTCGATTTTCTTGTATATAACATTTAGCAATCGATATCGAAATGCTCAAATCATTAGTTTAACATATTTAAGTTAATTAACCTTCTTTAACTACTGAAGTTACATAAAGCCATACGTGGCATAACGGCAGTACATTTGGAAGAATTCCGTAATCTTATATTTAGGTATAAAGTCGATTTTGTTGTATATATGCATTTAGCAATCGATATCGAAATGCTTCAAATCATTAGTTTAACATATTTAAGTTAATTAACCTTCTTTAACATATTGAAGTTATATAAAGCCATGGCGGCATAACGACAGTACATTTGGAAGAATTCCGTAATCTTATATTTAGGTATAAAGTCGATTTTCTTGTATATAGCATTTAGCAATCGATATCGAAATGCTTCAAATCATTAGTTAACATATTAAGTTAATAAACCTTCTTTAACGATACTGAAGTTACATAAAGCCATAACGGCATAACGGCAGTACATTTGAAGAATTCCGTAAGCTTATATTTAGGTATAAAGTCGATTTTGTTGTATATATGCATTTAGCAATCGATATCGAAATGCTTCTAAATCATTAGTTTAACATATTTAAGTTAATAAACCTTCTTTAACGTACTGAAGTTACATAAAGCCATAACGGCATAACGGACAGTACATTTAGAAGAATTCCGTAATCTTATATTTAGGTATAAAGTCGATTTTCTTGTATATATGCATTTAGCAATCGATTTCGAAATGCTTCAAACATAGTTTAACATATTTAAGTTAATAAACCTTCTTTAACGATACTGAAGTTAACATAAAGCCATAACGCATAACGGCAGTACATTTAGAAGAATTCCGTAATCTTATATTTAGGTATAAAGTCGATTTTCTTGTATATATGCATTTAGCAATCGATATCGAAATGCCTCAAACATTAGTTTAACATATTTAAGTTAATTAACCTTCTTTAACATACTGAAGTTACATAAAGCCCTAACGGCATAACGGCAGTGCATTAGAAGAATTCCGTAATCTTATATTTAGGTATAAAGTCGATTTTCTTGTATATAGCATTTAGCAATCGATATCGAAATGCTTCAAATCATTAGTTTAACATATTTAAGTTAATAAACCTTCTTTAACGACTGAAGTTAACATAAAGCCATAACGGCATAACGGCAGTGCATTTAGAAGAATTCCGTAATCTTATATTTAGGTATAAAGTCGATTTTGTTGTATATATGCATTTAGCAATCGATTTCGAAAATCTTCAAATCATTAGTTTAACATATTTAAGTTAATAAACCTTCTTTAACGTATTGAAGGTGATATAAAGCCATAACGCATAACGACAGTACATTTGGAAGAATTCCGTAATCTTATATTTAGGTATAAAGTCGATTTTCTTGTATATACACATTTAGCAATCGATATCGAAATGCCTCAAATCATTAGTTTAACATATTTAAGTTAATTAACCCTCTTTATCTTACTGAAGTTGATATAAGGCCATAACGGCATAACGGCAGTGCATTAGAAGAATTCCGTAATTTTATATTTAGGTATAAAGTCGATTTTGTTGTATATATGCATTTAGCAATCGATATCGAAATGCCTCAAATCATTAGTTTAACATATTTAAGTTAATTAACCTTCTTTAACGAATAGAAGTTAACATAAAGCCATAACGTCATAACGGCAGTGCATTTAGAAGAATTCCGTAAGCTTATATTTAGGTATAAAGTCGATTTGCTTGTATATACACATTTAGCAATCGATATCGAAATGCCTCAAATCATTAGTTTAACATATTTAAGTTAATTAATCCTCTTTATCTTACTGAAGTCTACAAACGCCTAACGGCATAACGACAGTACATTTAGAAGAATTAGGTAACTTATGTTTAGGTACAAAGTCGATTTTCTTGTATATACTCATTTAGGGAATCGATATCGAAATGCTTCAAATCATTAGTTTAACATATTTAATTTAATAAACCTTCTTTAACTAACTGAAGTTGATATAAGGCCATAACGGCATAACGGCAGTGCATTTGAAGAATTCCGTAATTTTATATTTAGGTATAAAGTCGATTTTGTTGTATATATGCATTTAGCAATCGATATCGAAATGCCTCAAATCATTAGTTTAACATATTTAAGTTAATTAACCTTCTTTAACGAATAGAAGTTAACATAAAGCCATAACGTCATAACGGCAGTGCATTTAGAAGAATTCCGTAAGCTTATATTTAGGTATAAAGTCGATTTGCTTGTATATTCACATTTAGCAATCAATACGAAATGCTTCAAATCATTAGTTTAACATATTTAAGTTAATTATCCTTCTTTAACGTATTGAAGTTGATATGAAGCCATGGCGGCATAACGACTGTACATTTGAAAGAATTCCGTAATCTTATATTTAGGTATAAAGTCGATTTTCTTGTATATATGCATTAAGCAATCGAAATCGAAATGCTTCAAATAACTTGTTTAATAAAGCTTCTTTAACGCACTAAAGTTAAGATAAAGCCATAACGGTATAACGGCAGTGCATTTGGAAGCAATCCGTAATCTTATATTTAGGTATTAAGTCGATTTTCTTGTATATACACATTTAGCAATCGATATCGAAATGCCTCAAATCATTAGTTTAACATATATAAGTTAATTAACCCCCTTTATCTTACTGAAGTCCACAAACGCCTTAACGGCATAACGGCTGTGCATGTAGAAGAATTCCGTTATCATATATTTAGGTATAATGTCGATTTTCTTGTATATGCATATTTAGCAATCGATATCGAAATGCCTCAAATCATTAGTTTAACATATTTAAGTTAATTAACCCTCTTTATCTTACTGAAGTCTACAAACGCCTTAACGGCATAACGGCAAAGCATTTAGAAGAATTACGTAATTTAGGTATAAAGTCGATTTTGTTGTATATACACATTTAGCAATCGATATCGAAATGCTTCAAATCATTAGTTTAACATATTTAAGTTAACTAACCCTCTTTATCTTACTGAAGTCTACAAACGCCTTAACGGCATAACGGCAAAGCATTTAGAAGAATTACATAATCTTATATTTAGGTATAAAGTCGATTTTGTTGTGCATATGCATTTAGCAATCGATTTCGAAATGCTTCAAATCATTACTTTAACATATTTAAGTTAATTAACCCCCTTTATCTTACTGAAGTCTACAAACGCCTTAACGGCATAACGGCAGTGCATGTAGAAGAATTCCGTTAGCTTATGTTTAGGTATAAAGTCGATTTTGTTGTATATACGCATTTAGCAATCGATATCGAAATGCTTCAAATAACTGGTTTTACATATTTAAGCTAATTAACCCTCTTCATCTTAATGAAGTCTACAAAAGCCTTAACGGCATAACGGCAGTGCATTCGGAAGAATTCCGTTATCATATATTTAGGTATAAAGTTGATTTTTTTGTATACACACATTTATCAATCGATATCAAAATGCCTCAAATCATTAGTTTAACGTACTTAAGTTAATTAACCTTCTTTATCTTACTGAAGTCTACAAACATCTTAACAGCATATAGGCAAAGCATAAAGAAGAATTACGTAATCTTATATTTACGTATAAAGTCGATTTTGTTGTATATACACATTTAGCAATCGATATCGAAATGCTTCAAATCATTAGTTTAACATATTTAAGCTAATTAACCCTATTTATCTTACTGAAGTCTACAAACGCCTTAACGGCATAACGGTAAAGCATTTAGAAGAATTCCGTAATCTTATATTTAGGTATAAAGTCGATTTTCTTGTATATACTCATTTAGCAATCGATATCGAAATGCTTCAAATCATTAGTTTAACATATTTAAGCTAATTAACCCTCTTTATCTTACTAAAGTCTACAAAAGCCTTAACGGCGTAACGGCAGTGCATTTGGAAGAATTCCGTAATCTTATATTTAGGTATAAAGTCGATTTTCTTGTATATACTCATTTAGCAATCGATATCGAAATGCTTCAAATCATTAGTTTAACATATTTAAGTTAATAAACCCTCTTTAACGAACTGAAGTTGGCATAAATCCATGGCGGCATAACGGCAGTGCATTTAAAATAATTCCGTAATCTTATATTTAGGTATAAAATGCTTCAAATCATTAGTTTAACATATTTAAGTTAATTAACCTACTTTAATCTACTGAAGTCTAAACAAACGCCAAAGGCATAACGGCAAGCATTAGAAGAATTACGTAATCTTATATTTAGGTATAAATCGATTTTCTTGTATATACGATTTAGCAATTGATATCTAAATGCTTCAAATCATTAGTTTAACATATTTAAGTTAACATAACCTCTTTAACGCATGAAGTTAAAAAAGCCATGGCTGGCATAACGAGCAGTACATTTAGAAGAATCCTAATCTTATATTTAGCATATTAAGTTCGATTTTTTGTATAACACATTTAGCAATCGATATCAAATGCCTTCAAATCATTAGTTTAACATATTTAAGTTAATTAACCTTTTTTAATATTAAGTCGATGTTCTTGTATACACACATTTAGCAATCGATATCGAAATGCCTCAAATCATTAGTTTAACATATTTAAGTTAACTAACCCTCTTTATCTTACTGAAGTCTACAAACGCCTTAACGGCATAACGGCAAAGCATTTAGAAGAATTGCGTAATCCTATATTTAGGTATAAAGTCGATTTTCTTGTATATACTCATTTAGCAATCGATATCAAAATGCTTCAAATCATTAGTTTAACATATTTAAGTTAACAAACCTACTTTAACGCACTGAAGTTAACATAAAGCCATAACTACATAACGGCAGTGCATTTAGAAGAATTCCGTAATCTTATATTTAGCTATAAAGTCGATTTTCTTGTATATACATTAGAGTGGGTCAATTTTTTTCTTGACAAAGCGGTTATCAAAATCGTAAACTACGATGAATTCTAAGAAAATTTGCCCAAGAAACCATGGGTCTAAAATGAAAATCGAGCCTCCGGTTTTTAGCGAGAAAATTTCGTATATTGTATTTTGTAAAAAAAAAAATCCAATTCCTATTCCACTGTCGATTGTTTGCTTGTTTTGTAGCTATCGAAGCTAATTTGCTCAAATTTGGTATGTGATGTTGTATTTAAGCAGAAAATTCGACAGTACAGAAATTTTTTATAGGGGGCGTGGCACTGCCCACTTATGAGTTCATATGCATATCTCTGGAACCACCCCACCGATTTCGTTCAAATTTGGTATACATATTTCACAATGCCTACTTAAGAGATATCTGGAAAATGATCGAAATCGGATAATAACCACGCCCACCTACCATTTAACGGTAATTATTGAAAACACTAAAGATCGGAAATTTTAATAACTGTTGAAGGGAAACATCTTGAGTTTGGTATTCGGTGTTGTATTGCAGCCAGAAATTCGACAATATGAAAATTTTGGCATGTCACCGCCCACTTTTGAGTGCATATGTAAATCTCTGGAACTTCTTTATCGATTTCGACTAAATTTGGTACACATTTTAGATTGTGCCTAGTTAGGTGAGATTATGAAAATGATTAAAATTGGGCAAAAACTACGGCCACCTCCCATATAACGGTATTTTTCTGTACGGTCACTGCTTTATGTTTTCGACTCTAGTAGTTTTTACTGTTTTCCTTTTCATTTATTAAAAAAATATCAAATCATTCCAATTTCTGTTACACTTTCGATTGTTTCTTTGATTTGCACTTGTTTTTTTTTTTTTTAATTTTATTTGTTTGCTGTGATTTTATCAACTTCTCAGAGAAAGCAAAGCAACGCTGATGAATTACTAATAAAACAATTGTTTCCGAAACCATCGTTTTAAATTCTTTTGACACAATATTACAATTAGAAGTTTTTACTCAAGAAAGAAGTGTGTGCCTCTGATTTTCGTGATTCTAACATTTTAAAGCAAAACTTAAGCGTCTTTTAATTATGGAGTCATCTCCTATATCAATTAGTTCTTGTGCTAAAGATATTACATTATCAAATCTCTCGGAATCATATTTGAACCGCGAACTGACAGTGGAGCTCTGACAAAATTAATGGAAACCTGTGAACAGATTCAGGTAAGCAATGAATTAGTACTTTAATAAAGATCTCTTATTATGTTTTCTTAAAAGATTCAATAACATTTTTGAATGTTTTAAATTTGTGTAGAGCACTTTCTCAAAATTGCAAGTATATAGAGATCTTAAGATCAAATTGATATGCATGAAAAAAAGAACGCTGCTGAGAAGGTGTAGCAGCACCTGTACGGTCACAGCTTGATGTTTTCGGCTCCAGTAGTTGTTACTATTTTCCATTTCATTTATTGAAAAAACAAAAAAAAAAACAAAATGAAAAGTTTCTCGTTAAAAACCGGAGGCTCCGTTTTGATTTTAGAGCCATGGTTGCTTGGGCAAATTTTCTTAGAATTCATCGTAGTTTACGATTTTAATAACCGCTTGGTGCATTTTTTTTGCTTCATACAAATTGACCCACTCTAATATACATATTTAGCAATCGATATCGAAATGCCTCAAATCATTAGTTTATAACATATTTAAGTTAATTAACCTTCTTTATCTTACTAAAGTTTACACAAAGCCATAACGGTATAACGGCAGTGCATTTGAAGAATTCCGTAAACTTATATTTAGGTATAAAGTCGATTTTCCTGTACATACTCATTTAGCAATCGATATCGAAATGCCTCAAATCATTAGTTTAACATATTTAAGTTAATAAACCTTCTTTAACTAACCGAAGTTGATATAAGGCCATAACGGTATAACGGCAGTGCATTTGAAGAATTCCGTAATTTTATATTTAGGTATAAAGTCGATTTTGTTGTATATATGCATTTAGCAATCGATATCGAAATGCCTCAAATCATTAGTTTAACATATTTAAGTTAATTAACCTTCTTTAACGAATAGAAGTTAACATAAAGCCATAACGGCATAACGGCAGTGCATTTAGAAGAATTCCGTAAGCTTATATTTAGGTATAAAGTCGATTTGCTTGTATATACACATTTAGCAATCGATATCGAAATGCCTCAAATCATTAGTTTAACATATTTAAATTAATTAATCCTCTTTATCTTACTGAAGTCTACAAACGCCTCAACGGCATATCGACAGTACATTTAGAAGAATTAGGAAACTTTATGTTTAGGTACAAAGTCGATTTTCTTGTATATACTCATTTAGCATTCGATATCGAAATGCTTCAAATCATTAGTTTAACATATTTAAGATAACAAACCTACTTTAACGTACTGAAGTTAACACAAAGCCATGGCGGCATAACGGCACTGCATGTAGAAGAAATCCGTAATCTTATATTTAGGTATAAATTCGATTTTTTTGTATATACACATTTAGCAATCGATATCGAAATGCTTCAAATCATTAGTTTAACATATTTAAGTTAATTATCCTTCTTTAACGTATTGAAGTTGATATGAAGCCATGGCGGCATAACGACAGTACATTTGGAAGAATTCCGTAATCTTATATTTAGGTATAAAGTCGATTTTCTTGTATATATGCATTAAGCAATCGATATCGAAATGCTTCAAATAACTTGTTTAATAAAGCTTCTTTAACGCACTAAAGTTAAGATAAAGCCATAACGGTATAACGGCAGTGCATTTGGAAGAATTCCGTAATCTTATATTTAGGTATTAAGTCGATTTTCTTGTATATATGCATTTAGCAATCGGTTTTGAAATGCTTCAAATCATAAGTTTAACATATTTAAGTTAACAAACCTTTTTTAACGCACTGAAGTTAACACAAGGCCATGGCGGCATAACGGCAGTGCATGTAGAAGAAATCCGTAATCTTATATTTAGGTATAAAGTCGATTTTCTTGTATATACACATTTAGCAATCGATATCGAAATGCCTCAAATCATTAGTTTAACATATTTAAGTTAATTAACCCCCTTTATCTTACTAAAGTCTACAAACGCCTTAACGGCATAACGGCTGTGCATGTAGAAGAATTCCTTTATCATATATTTAGGTATAATGTCGATTTTCTTGTATATGCACATTTAGCAATCGATATCGAAATGCCTCAAATCATTAGTTTAACATATTTAAGTTAATTAACCCTCTTTATCTTACTGAAGTCTACAAACTCCTTAACGGCATAACGGCAAAGCATTTAGAAGAATTACGTAATTTAGGTATAAAGTCGATTTTGTTGTATATACACATTTAGCAATCGATATCGAAATGCTTCAAATCATTAGTTTAACATATTTAAGTTAACTAACCCTCTTTATCTTACTGAAGTCTACAAACGCCTTAACGGCATAACGGCAAAGCATTTAGAAGAATTCCGTAATCTTATATTTAGGTATAAAGTCGATTTTCTTGTATATACTCATTTAGCAATCGATATCGAAATGCTTCAAATCATTAGTTTAACATATTTAAGCTAATTAACCCTCTTTATCTTACTAAAGTCTACAAAAGCCTTAACGGCGTAACGGCAGTGCATTTGGAAGAATTCCGTAATCTTATATTTAGGTATAAAGTCGATTTTCTTGTATATACACATTTAGCAATCGATATCGAAATGCTTCAAATCATTAGTTTAACATATTTAAGTTAGTTAACCTTCGATTTTCTTGTATATGCTTCAAATCATTCGCTTAACATATTTAAGTTAATTAACCTTCTTTAACGTAATGAAGGTGATATAAAGCCATGGCGGCATAACGACAATGCATTTAGAAGAATTCCTAATCTTATATTTAGGTATAAAGCCGATTTTGTTGTATATACGCATTTAGCAATCGATATTAACATATTTAAGTTAATAAACCCTCTTTAACGAACTGAAGTTGGCACAAATCCATGGCGGCATAACGGCAGTGCATTTAGAATAATTCCGTAATCTTATATTTAGGTATAAAATGCTTCAAATCATTAGTTTAACATATTTAAGTTAATTAACCCTCTTTATCTTACTGAAGTCTACAAACGCCTTAAAGGCATAACGGCAAAGCATTTAGAAGAATTACGTAATCTTATATTTAGGTATAAAGTCGATTTTCTTGTATATACTGATTTAGCAATTGATATCGAAATGCTTCAAATCATTAGTTTGACATATTTAAGTTAACAAACCTACTTTAACGCACTAAAGTTAACACAAAGCCATGGCGACATTACGGCAGTGCATGTAGAAGAAATCCGTAATCTTAGATTTAGGTATAGTTTCGATTTTTTTGTATATACACATTTAGCAGTCGATATCTAAATGCATCAAATCATTAGTTTAACATATATAAGTTAATTAACCTTTTTTAACGTATTGAAGTAGATATAAAGCCATGATGGCATAACGACAGTACATTTGGAAGAATTCCATAATCATATATTTAGGTATAAAGTCGATTTTCTTTTATATATGCATTAAGCAAACGATACCGAAATGCTTCAAATAACTGGTTTAACATATTTAAGTTAATAAAGCTTCTTTAACGCACTGAAGTTAACATAAAGCCATGGCGGCCTAACGGCAGTGCATTTAGAAGAATTCCGTAAGCTTATATTTAGGTATAAAGTCGATTTTGTTGCATATACACATTTAGCAATCGATATCTAAATGCTTCAAACCATTAGTTTAACATATTTAAGTTAATTAACCCTCTTTATCTTACTGAAGTCTACAAACGCCTTAATGGCATAACGGCAAAGCATTTTAAGAATTCCGTAATCTTATATTTAGGTATATAGTCGATTTTCTTGTATATACTCATTTAGCAATCGAAATCGAAATGCTTCAAATCATTAGTTTAACATATTTAAGTTAATTAACCCTCTTTATCTTACTGAAGTATACAAACATCTTAACGGCATAACTGCAAAGCATTTAGAAGAATTACGTAATCTTGTATTTAGGTATAAGGTCGATTTTCTTGTATATACTCATTTAGCAATCGATATAGAAATGCTTCAAATCATTAGTTTAACATATTTAAGTTAACAAACCTACTTTAACGTACTGAAGTTAACATAAAGCCATAACTACATAACGGCAGTGCATTTAGAATTCTTGTATATACATGTGGGAATGAAACGATATGGCAGCATAGAAAAGAAGAAGAAGAGTACCATCAAGACGAGAAAGACGAGCAAGAGAAGTAAGACGCGAAAACGAATAAGAAGTGTACGTGCGGCAAGAGAAGGCTGGATTAATTTTAATATTACATAAATCGTTTCTTTGTATCTTTTTAATCAGTTTTAATTAATAAACCACATTCTAAATTTGTTAAGTATAATTGATTTTGCCTACAAATTTGGGGGCTCAACCTAAAAGTAATATCTGTGCGTAATTGTGTAATTGGACTTTTCAAAATGGCGAACCTACAAAGTTTTGGTAATGTACGTGAAAATATACGACGAATGCGAAAAGAGACCATTAGCGCATTGCATAGATTTATTTTCGAAGACGAGGGTGATAGACAAAGTAGAAAGAGGCTGCGCGAATTTCAAGGTTTTAATTACGACGATCACGACGACGAGTATGCGCAAAAGTCCGCATACATTGCATCAAATTTGTCTGTAGAAGAGTTGATTTCCATTTGCAACTTGCTGCAACTGAGCTGCAAAGAGGAAAATGTACAGTTGCATATCTTTCGAAATCTACAAAAAGGGAATTTGCTTGGTTCCAACGATAACGACGAAGACGATAATGATAACGATGAAAATGACGACGAAGAAATTGACGACGATTGTGAAGGCGAATGCAACGGTGAGGCAGCAACATTCAACATAAACGGCAGAAATTGTGGCAAATTGGCGGACAAGTGTTCTAATCAGCCTAATCCAATTAGAAAAACAACCAACACTCAGGAAAGAGAAAACGACGATTGCTTTGTATCATTTTTAAACAACGATTACGTAACCGAAAAAGAGAACACAATAACACCGAGAAGCAGAGGAGCGCAACCATCACAATTGTCCCGATTTGCAATGAATTTTCGTGATGTAGAAGAAACAATACGACAATATGATGGAACTGACAGCTTACCAGTTGAAGTTTGGATACAAGAATTCGAGGAAACATCAGCCGTTATGGGATGGGATGATTTTCAGAAATATGTATTTGCTAAAAAGTCCATTAAAGGTACTGCAAACTTATTTCTGAACAGCGAAAGGGGAATTGTTTCTTGGGAAAAGCTGAAATGTGCATTGCTGAAAGAATTTCAAACAGCAACGAACAGTGCTACCATACACAAACAATTAAGTGAAAGAAAAATAAAAAAAGACGAAAACGTGCAAGATTATTTTTTCAAAATGAAAGAAATAGAATCAAGGGGAAACGTCGAGAATGCTGCTTTTATCCAGTATGTGATCGATGGCATAAGGGACTTAAGTTTAAACAAAAGCATTTTGTATGGCGCTCGTGATATGACGGAATTTAAACAAAAGCTTAAAATATACGAAATGGTGCGATCGAAATCAAAAGATGAAGAGAAAGAAATATTTAAGAACAAGAAAGTAAATAGTGATTTTAACAAAGAAATAATAAATTCAGAAGAACGAAATGTAAATAGATTCAGAAAAACAGTGAATAATGTTGAAGCAAAAGTGGACATTCGTTGTTATAATTGTGGTGTAAAAGGTCATAAAAGTATTGATTGTAAAGACAGAGAGAAAGGTGTAAAGTGTTTTGGGTGTAACAACTTTGGCCATATGTCGAAAAATTGTCCAAACAAAAACATACAAAGTGACAAACGTAATATACAAATTGTTAAAACAAGTAAAGATATAATGATGAAAGAAGTAGGGATAGCAGATAAGAAGTGGTTAGCTTTGTTTGATACAGGCAGTAAATTTAATGTTGTTACATATAGAATGTACGAATTATTAAAGAAACCGAAGTTGATAGAATCAAACTTTTATTTAGTTGGATTTGGACAAAAATCAAATGAAAATAAAGTGAAACCGATTGGACATTTTGAAACAAGTGTGGAAATAGACAATAACATTTTCAATTTAAATTTTCACGTCGTACCATCAGACAGCATAGACGTTAACATGATTATAGGTGAAGAATTATATTCACAAGCTGAGGTGCGAATTAATTCAAGTGGTGTTTTTGTACAAAAATTAAATACGTGTGATATATTTGAAGAACATGCGTTGATGAAGATTGATAAATGTATAGACGATATAAACGTGGACCCACTTGCTAGTGCTGCTGCAAAGCAAAAAGTTTTTGATTTAATTGAACTATATACGCCTAATAAAACTAAAACAACAAATGTAAAAATGACAATAGTGTTAAAAGACGATACGCCAATTTTTTCTGCACCTAGAAGACTTCCTTTTTGTGAAAGGCAGATAATTGATAGGCAAGTTGAACAATGGCTTGAAGACGGGATTGTTGAAACTTCAGAGTCTGAATTCTGCAGTCCAGTAGTATTGGTGAAAAAACGCGATGGCACACCCAGGCTGTGTATAGACTACCGACGCATAAACAAGGTAATAATTAAGGACAGATTCCCACTGCCCTTAATTGAAGACCAACTCGATCGACTACAAGGCTCCAAGATATTTAGCACGATTGATCTAACAAACGGGTTCTTCCACGTTGACGTGACTGATGCAAGCCGCAAGTATACATCATTTGTAACACATAACGGTCAATACCAGTTCCTCATGTAAATGCTATATTTCGAGATTTTACGAAAGAGGGAATTGCTCTCCCTTACATCGACGACGTTATAATACCGGCAACTGACGAAAAAGAAGCGCTAATTCGATTAGAAAAGGTTCTAAACTTGTGCCAAGATTATGGGCTTCAAATTAACAAAAAGAAATGCCAATTTTTGCAAAGACGAGTGGAATTTTTAGGCCACGTTATAGAAAATAACCAAGTCGCTCCATCAAGCGTGAAAATAGAAGCAGTTATGAAGTATCCATTACCGAAAACGTTGAAACAGTTACTTTAGGAAGTTCATTCGCAACTTTGCATTAATTGCAAAGCCGCTGAATGATTTGAAGAAGCAAAATATTATATTTAATATGGGGAATGAACAAATGAAATCATTTAATACTTTAAAAACCCTTTTAAGTCAAAAGCCAGTATTAAGTATATACAATCAGACGTATGAAACGCAAGTACACACAGACGCATCCATAAATGGTTACGGCGCTATTTTATTACAAAAATCCCCAGATGATAGTCAATGGCACCCCGTGTATTATATGAGTAAAAAGACGATGGAAGCTGAACGAAAATTTTGCAGTTACGAACTCGAAGTACTCGCTGTAATAGAAGCTCTTAAAAAGTTTAAAGTTTATTTATTGGGTTTACATTTTACCATCATAACCGACTGTAATGCGTTTGCGAAAACAATAGACAAAAAAGATTTATGTACGAGAGTAGCTAGGTGGATAATGTTATTGCAAGAGTATGACTACGCTATTGAACACCGTTCTGGTTCAAGTATGAAGCACGTAGATGCATTGAGTAGATTTCCGATTTTAACAATTACCATAGATGACGTCACTTTAAAAATCAAAGAAGCGCAAGCACAAGATGAAGAACTGCGACTAATTAAAGAAATTTTACAAGAAAAAGAAAGTTATGAAGATTACTTTATGAAGGGTGACATTTTATATAAATTAATAAACGACTGCGAGTTATTAGTCATACCTAAAAACATGCAAAAAGAGATTATACGACGAGCTCACGAAAAAGGGCATTTCGCTTTAGCAAAAACTAAAGATATTATATGCAAAGAATTCTATTTTTCAAAACTGAATGAAAAAATTCAAAAGTGTATTTCCAATTGCGTTCAATGCATCGTTGCCAATCGCAAAAAAGGAAAACAAGAGGGCGAGTTACATCCATTACATAAAGTAGATACTCCATTACATACGTACCATGTCGATCATTTAGGACCATTAGAATCTACAAGTAAAATGTATAAGTATATATTTGCAGTAGTCGACGCATTTACAAAGTTTTCTTGATTATATCCTACCAAATCAACGTCAGCAAAAGAGGTCAACAGTAAGCTAACGACGCAAGGCACCAATTTTGGTAATCCAGTTAAAATTATCTCTGATAGAGGTTCGGCATTCACGTCCGACGAATTTAAAGAATACTGTCGATCAGAAAACATAAAACACGGTAAGATAACTACAGGGCTACCACGTGCGAACGGCCAAATTGAAAGATTGAACAGCACAATAATTGCAGTTTTATCGAAACTAAGCATCGAAGATGCAACAAAGTGGTATCGTTATATCGACCGAGTACAACAGGTGCTAAATTCTACATATCATCGAAGCATAAATATGACACCGTTTGAAATGATGATTGGGACCCGAATGAGGTCTAAAGAAGATATTTATATTAAAGAACTCATCGAAGAACAATTAGTGCAACAGTTCAACCAAAATCGAGATGAAATGCGTAACGACGGGAAAAAACAAATCCGTAAGATTCAAGAAGAAAACAAAAAATCATACAATCTGCGACGTAAAAAAGCTCATATTTACAAACTAAATGATATTGTTGCTATAAAGCGTACACAATTTGGTAGCGGTTTAAAGCTCAAACAAAAGTTTCTAGGCCCCTATCGAATTACTAACATAAAACCAAACAACACTTACGATGTCCAAAAACTGGGTAACGGCGAAGGTCCAAAAACAACAACAACGTGCGCAGAATTTATGAAAGAATGGCTAAATACATTTGATGACGACGATTCTACTTAGTTATTCGAGACGAATATCACGCAGGATGGCCGATATGTGGGAATGAAACGATATGGCAGCATAGAGAAGAAGAAGAAGAGTACCATCAAGACGAGAAAGACGAGCAAGAGAAGTAAGACGCGAAAACGAATAAGAAGTGTACGTGCGGCAAGAGAAGGCTGGATTAATTTTAATATTACATAAATCGTTTCTTTGTATCTTTTAAATCAGTTTTAATTAATAAACCACGTTCTAAATTTGTTAAGTATAATTGATCTTGCCTACATACATATTTAGCAATCGATATCGAAATGCCTCAAATCATTAGTTTAACATATTTAAGTTAATTAACCTTCTTTATCTTACTGAAGTTTACACAAAGCCATAACGGTATAACGGCAGTGCATTTGAAGAATTCCGTAAACTTATATTTAGGTATAAAGTCGATTTTCTTGTACATACACATTTAGCAATCGATATCGAAATGCTTCAAATCATTAGTTTAACATATTTAAGTTAGTTAACCTTCTTTAACGTATTGAAGTTGATATAAAGCCATAGCGGCATAACGACAGTACATTTGGAAGAATTCCGTAATCTTATGTTTAGGTATAAATTCGATTTTCTTTTACCAACACATTTAGCAATCGATATCGAAATGCTTCAAATCATTAGTTTAACATATTTAAGTTAGTTAACCTTCCTTATCTTACTGAAGTGTACGTAAAGCCATAACGGTATAACGGCAGTGCATTTAGAAGAATTACGTTATCGTATATTTATGTATAAAGTCGATTTTGTTGTATATACACATTTAGCAATCGATATCGAAATGCTTTAAATCATTAGTTTAACATATTTAAGTTAATTAACCTTCCTTATCTTACTGAAGTGTACGTAAAGCCATAACGGTATAACGGCAGTGCATTTAGAAGAATTCCGTAATGTTATAATTTTATATTTAGGTATAAAGTCGACTTTCTTGTATTTGCACATTAAGCAATCGATATCGAATTGCTTCAAAACATTAGTTTAACATATTTAAGTTAATTAACCTTTTTTAACGTATTGAAGTTGATATAAAGCCATGGTGGCATAACGACAGTACATTTGGAAGAATTCCGTAATCTTATATTTAGGTATAAAGCCGATTTTCTTGTATATATGCATTAAGCAAACGATATCGAAATGCTTCAAATAACTGGTTTAACATATTTAAGTTAATAAAGCTTCTTTAACGCACTGAAGTTAACACAAAGCCATGGCGGCATAACGGCAGTGCATTTAGAAGAATTCCGTAAGCTTAGATTTAGGTATAAAGTCGATTTTCTTGAATATATGCATTAAGCAATCGATTTCGAAATGCTTTAAATCATTAGTTTAACATATTTAAGTTAATTAACCATCTTTATCTTACTGAAGTTACATAAGGCCATAACGGCATAACGGCAAAGTAGCATTTAGAAGAATTCCGTAATCTTATATTTAGGTATAAAGTCGATTTTCTTGTATATACACATTTAGCAATCGATATCGAAATGCTTCAAATCATTAGTTTAACATATTTAAGTTAATTAACCTTCTTTAACGTATTGAAGGTGATATAAAGCCATGGCGGCATAACGACAGTACATTTGGAAGAATTCCGTAATCTTATATTTAGGTATAAAGTCGATTTTCTTGTATATACACATTTAGCAATCGATATCGAAATGCTTCAAATCATTAGTTTAACATATTTAAGTTAATTCACCTTCTTTAACGTATTGAAGTTGATATAACGCCATGGCGGCATAACGACAGTGCATTTAGAAGAATTCCGTTATCTTATATTTAGGTATAAAGTCGATTTTGTTGTATATACATATTTAGATATCGATATCGAAATGTTTCAAATCTCTAGTTTAACATATTTAAGTTAATTAACCTTCTTTAACGTATTGAAGTTGATATAACGCCATGGCGGCATAACGACAGTACATTTGGAAGAATTCCTTAGTCATATATTTATGTAAAAAGTCGATTTTCTTGTATATAAACATCTAGCGATCGATATCGAGATGCTTCAACTCATTAGTTTAACATATTTATGTTAATAAACCTTCTTTAACGTTCTGAAGTTGGCATATAGCCATGGCGGCATAACGGCAGTGCATTTAGAAGAATTCCGTTATCTTATATTTAGGTATAAAGTCGATTTTGTTGTATATACATATTTAGCAAACGATATCGAGATGCTTCAACTCATTAGTTTAACATATTTAAGTTAATAAACCTTCTTTAACGAACTGAAGTTGCATAAAGCTATGGCGGCTTAACGGCAGTGCATGTAGAAGAATTCCGTTATCTTATATTTAGGTATAAAGTCGATTTTCTTGTATTTACACATTTAGAAATCGATATCGAAATGCATCAAATAACTGGTTTAGCATATTTAAGTTAATTAACCTTCTTTATCTTACTGAAGTTTACATAAAGCAATAACGGCATAACGGCAGTATATTTATATGAATTCTGTTATCTTATATTTAGGTATAAAGTCGATTTTGTTGTACATACACATTTCGCAATCGATATCGAAATGCTTCAAATCATTAGTTTAACATATTTAAGTTAGTTAACCTTCTTTACCGTAATGAAGGTGATATAAAGCCATGGCGGCATAACGACAGTGCATTTAGAAGAATTCCGTAATCTTATATTTAGGTATAAAGTCGATTTTGTTGTATATACGCATCTAGCAATCGATATCGAAATGTTTTAAATCATTAGTTTAACATATTTAAGTTAATTAACCTTCTTTAACGTATTGAAGTTGAAATGAAGCCATGGTGGCATAACGACAGTGCAGTTAGAAGAATTCCGTAATCTTATATTTAGGTATAAAGTCGATTTTGTTGTATATACACATTAACAATCGATATCGAGATGGTTCAACTCATTAGTTTAACATATTTAAGTTAATTAACCTTATTTTTCCTACTGAGGTGTACGCAAAGCAAGAACGGTATAACGGCAGTGCATTTGGAAGAATTCCGTAATCATATATTAGGTATAAAGTCGATTTTTTTGTATATACACATTTAGCTATCGATATCGAAATGCTTCAAATCATTCGTTTAACATATTTAAGTTAATAAACCTTCTTTAACGAACGGAAGTTGGCTTAAAGCCATGGCGGCATAACGGCTGTGCATTTAGAAGAATTCCGTAATCTTATATTAGGTATAAAGTCGATATAAAGCCATAACGGTATAACGGCAGTGCATTTAGAAGAAATCCGTAATCTTATATTAGGTATAAAGTCAATTTTCTTGTATATACGCATTTATCAATCGATATCGAAATGCTTTAAATCATTAGTTTAACATATTTAAGTTAATTAACCTTCTTTAACGTATTGAAGTTGATATAAAGCCATGGCGGCATAACGGCAGTGCATGTAGAAGAACTCCGTAATCTTATATTTAGGTATAAAGTCGATTTTGTTGTATATACACATAAGCAATCGATATCGAGATGGTTCAACTCATTAGTTTAATATATTTAAGTTAATTAACCTTCTTTATCTTACTGAAGTTTACATAAAGCCATAACGGCATAACGGCAGTATATTTATATGAATTCCGTTATCTTATATTAAGGTATAAAGCCGATTTTGTTGTACATACACATTTAGCAATCGATATTGAAATGCTTCAAATCATTAGTTTAATATATTTAAGTTAGTTCACTTTCTTTAACGTAATGAAGGTGATATAAAGCCGTGGCGGCATAACGACAGTGCATTTAGAAGAATTCCGTAATCTTATATTTCGGTATAAAGTCGATTTTGTTGTATATACGCATCTAGCAATCGATATCGAAAAGCTTCAAATCATTAGTTTAACATATTTAAGTTAATTAACCTTCTTTAACGTATTGAAGTCGATATAAAGCCATGGCGGCATAACGACAGTACATTTGGAAGAATTCCGTAATCTTATATTTAGGAATAAAGTCGATTTTGTTGTATATACACATTTAGCAATCGATATCGAAATGCTTTAAATCATTAGTTTAACATATTTAAGTTAATTAACCTTCTTTAACGTAATGAAGGTGATATAAAGCCATGGCGGCATAACGACAGTGCATGTAGAAGAATTCCGTAATCTTATATTTAGGTATATAGTCGATTTTCTTGTACTTACACATTTAGCAATCGATATCGAAAATCTTCAAATCATTAGTTTAACATATTTAAGTTAGTTAACCTTCTTTAACGTAATGAAGGTGATATAAAGCCATGGCGGCATAACGACAGTGCATTTAGAAGAATTCTGTAATATTATATTTAGGTATAAAGTCGATTTTGTTGTATATACGCACTTATCAATCGATATCGAAATGCTTCAAATCATTAGTTTAACATATTTAAGTTAATTAACCTTCTTCAACGTATTGAAGTTGATATAAAGCCATGGCGTCATAACGACAGTACATTTGGAAGAATTCCGTATGTCTTATAATTATATAAAGTCGATTTTCTTGTATATACACATTTAGCAATCGATATCGAAATGCTTCAAATCATTAGTTTAACATATTTAAGTTAATAAACCTTCTTTAACGTATTGAAGTTGAATAGCCATGGGGCATAACGACAGTCATTTGAAGAATTCCGTAATCTTATATTTAGGTATAAAGTCGATTTTCTTGTATATACACATTTAGCAATCGATATCGAAATGCTTCAAATCATTAGTTTAACATATTTAAGTTAATAAACCTTCTTTAACGAACTGAAGTTGCATAAAGCCATGGCGGCATAACGGCAGTGCATTTAGAAGAATTCCGTAATCTTATATTTAGGTATAAAGTCGATTTTCTTGTATATACACATTTAGCAATCGATATCGAAATGCTTCAAATCATTAGTTTAACTTATTTAAGTTAATTAACCTTCTTTAACGATCTGAAGTGTGCATAAAGCCATGGCGGCATAACGGCAGTAATTTGAAGAATTCCGTAATCTTATATTAAGGTATAAAGTCGATTTTGTTGTACATACACATTTAGCAATCGATATCGAAATGCTTCAAATCATTAGTTTAACATATTTAAGTTAGTTAACCTTCTTTACCGTAATGAAGGTGATATAAAGCCAGGCGGCATAACGACAGTGCATTTAGAAGAATTCCGTAATCTTATAATTAGGTATAAAGTCGATTTTGTTTTATATACGCATCTAGCAACCGATATCGAAATGTTTTAAATCATTAGTTTAACATATTTAAGTTAATTAACCTTCTTTAACGTATTGAAGTTGAAATAAAGCCATGGTGGCATAACGACAGTCCATTTGGAAGAATTCCGTAATCTTATATTTAGGTATAAAGTCGATTTTGTTGTATATACACATTAGCAATCGATATCGAAATGCTTCAAATCATTCGTTTAACATATTTAAGTTCGTTAACCTTCTTTACCGTAATGAAGGTGATATAAAGCCATGGCGACATAACGACAGTGTATTTAGAAGAATTCCGTAATCTTATATTTATGTATAAAGTCGATTTTCTTGTATATACACATTTAGCAATCGATATCGAAATGCTTCAAATCATTAGTTTAACATATTTAAGTTCGTTAACCTTCTTTAACGTATTGAAGCTGATATAAAGCCATGGCGGCATAACGACAGTGCATTTAGAAGAACTCCGTAATATTATATTGATGTATAAAGTCGATTTTTTTGTATAGCAATCGATATCGGAAAGCTTCAAATCATTAGTTTAGCATATTTAAGTTCGTTAACCTTCTTTAACGTAATGAAGGTGATATAAAGCCATAGCGGCATAACGGCAGCGCATTTGGAAGAATTCCGTAATCTTATATTTAGGTAAAAAGTCGATTTTCTTGTATATACACATTTAGCTATCGATATCGAAATGCTTTAAATCATTAGTTTAACATATTTAAGTTCGTTAACCTTCTTTAACGTAATGAAGGTGATATAAAGCCATAGCGGCATAACGACAGTGCATTTAGAAGAATTCCGTAATCTTATATTTAGGCATAAAGTCGATTTTCTTAAATATTCACATTAAGCAATCGATAACGAAATGCTTCAAATCAATAGTTTAACATATTTAAGTTAATTAACCTTCTTTAACGAACTGAAGTTAACATAAAGCCATAACGGCATAACGGCAGCGCATTTGGAAGAATTCCGTAATCTTATATTTAGGTAAAAAGTCGATTTTCTTGTATATACACATTTAGCTATCGATATCGAAATGCTTTAAATCATTAGTTTAACATATTTAAGTTCGTTAACCTTCTTTAACGTAATGAAGGTGATATAAAGCCATGGCGGCATAACGACAGTGCATTTAGAAGAATTCCGTAATCTTATATCGGCAGTGCATTTAGAAGAATTCCGTAATGTTATAATTCTATATTTAGTTATAAAGTCGATTTTGTTGTATATACACATTTTGCAATCGACATCGAAATGCTTCAAATAACTGGTTTAGCATATTTAAGTTAATTAACCTTCGTTAACGTATTGAAGTTGATATAACGCCATCACGGCATAACAGCAGTATATTTATATGAATTCCGTTATCTTATATTTAGGTATAAAGTCGATTTTGTTGTACATACACATTTAGCAATCGATATCGAAATGCTTCAAATCATTAGTTTAACATATTTAAGTTAATAAACCTCCTTTAGCGAACTGAAGTTGACATAAAGCCATAATTCCATAGTCTTATATATAGGCATAAAGTCGATTTTCTTGTATATACACATTTAGCAATCGATATCGAGATGCTTCAAATCATTAGTTTAACATATTTAAGTTAATTAACCTTCTTTAACGAACGGAAGTTGGCATAAAGCCATTACGGCAGAACGGCAGTGCATTTAGAAGAATTCCGTAATCTTATATTTAGGTATAAAATCGATTTTGTTGTATATACACATTTAACAATCGATATCGAAATGCTTCAAATCATTCGTTTAACATATTTAAGTTAGTTAACCTTCTTTAACGTAACGAAGGTGATATAAAGCCATGGCGGCATAACGGCAGTGCA
>JAPZAG010001923.1:0-23847 GCA_027475135.1 Bactrocera correcta
CATTTCGATGTCGTTTGCTAAATGCGTATATACAAGAAAATCGACTTAATACCTAAATATAAGATTACGGAACTCTTCCAAATGCACTGCCGTTAAGCCGTTAAGGCTTTTGCAGACTTCAGTAAGAAAAAGAGGGTTAAATATCTTAAATATGTTAAACTAATGATTTGAAGCATTTCGATGTCGATTGCTAAATGCGTATATACAACAAAATCGACTTAAAACCTAAATATAAGATTACGGAACTCTTCCAAATGCACTACCGTTATGCCGTTAAGGCTTTTGTAGACTTCTGTAAGATAAAGGGGATTAATTTACTTAAATATGTTAAACTAATGATTTAAAGCATTTCGATATCGATTGCTAAATGTGTATATGCAAGAAAATCGACTATATACCTAAATATAAGATTACGGAATTCTTCCAAATGTACTGTCGTTATGCCGCCATGGCTTTGTATCACCTTCAATACGTTTAGGAAGGTTTATTAACTTAAATATGTTACACTATTGATTTGAAGCATTTCGATATCGATTGCTAAATGAGTATATACAAAAAAAACGAATTCATACCTAAATATAAGATTACGCAATTCTTATACATGCACTGTCGTTATGCCGCCATGGCTTTATATCACCTTCAATACGTTAAAGAAGGATATTAACTTAAATATCTTAAACTAATGATTTGAAGCAATTCGATATCGATTGCTAACTGATAATATACAAGAAAATCGACTTTATACCTAAATATAAGATAACGGAATTCTTCCGAATGCACTGTCGTTACGCCGTTAAGGCTTTTGTAGACTTTAGTAAAATAAAGAGGGTTAATTAGCTTAAATATGTTAAACTCATGATTTGAAGCATTTCGATATCGATTGCTAAATGTTTATGTACAAGAAAATCGATTTTATACCTTAATAAAAGATTACGGAATTCACCCAAATATACTGCCGTTATGGCTTTATGTAAACTTCGGTAAGATAAAGAAGGCTAATTAACCTAAATATGCTAAACCAGTTATTTGAAGCATTTCGATATCGATTGCTAAATGCGTATTTATAAGAATATCGACTTTAAACCTAAATATAAGATTACGGAATTCTTCTACATGCACTGTCGTTATGCCGCCATGGCTTTATATCACCTTCATTACGTTAAAGATGGTTAATTAACTTTAATATGTTAAACTAATGATTTGAAGCATTTCGATATCGATTGCTAAATGTGTAAATACAAGAAAATCGACTATATACCTAAATATAAGATTACGGAACTCTTCTACCTGCACTGTCGTTATGCCGCCATGGCTTTATATCACCTTCATTACGTTAAAGAAGGTTAATTAACTTAAATATAAATCGATTGCTAAATGTGTAAATACCAGAAAATCGACTTTATACCTAAATACAAGATTACGTATTTCTTCGAAATGCTTTGCCGTTTTACCGCCATGGCTTTATATCACCTTCATTACGTTAAAGAAGGTTAACTTACTTAAATATGTTAAACTAATGATTTGAAGCATTTCAATATCGATTGCTAAATGTGTATATACAAGAAAATCGACTTTATACCTAAATATAAGATTACGGAATTCTTCCAAATGTACTGTCGTTATGCCGCCATGGCTTTGTATCACCTTCAATACGTTTAGGAAGGTTTATTAACTTAAATATGTTTAACGAATGATTTGAAGCATTTCGATATCGATTGATCGATGTGTAAATACAAGAAAATCGACTATATACCTAAATATAAGATTACGGAACTCTTCTACCCGCACTGTCGTTATGCCGCCATGGCTTTATATCACCTTCACTACGTTAAAGAAGGTTAATTAACTTAAATATGTTAAACTAATGATTTGAAGCATTTCGATATCGATTGCTAAATGCGTGTGTACAACAAAATCGACTTTATACCTAAATATAAGATTACGGAATGCTTTTAAATGCACTGTCGTTATGCCGCCATGGCTTTATATCACCTTCATTACGTTAAAGAAGGTAAACTAACTTAAATATGTTAAACTAATGATTTGAAGATTTTCGATATCGATTGCTAAATGTGTAAATACAAGAAAATCTACTTTATACCTAAATATAAAATTATAACATTACGGATATCTTCTAAATGCACTGCCGCTATACTGCTAAGGCTTTATGTAGACTTCAGTAAGCTAAAAAGCGTTTATTAACTTCATATGTTAAACTAATGATTTGAAGCATTTCGATATCGATAGCTAAATGTGTATATACAAGAAAACCGACTTTATACATAAATATAAGGCTACGGAATACTTCCAAATGTATTGTCGTTATTCCGCCATGGCTTTATGCCAACTTCCGTTCGTTAAAGAAGGTTTATTAACTTACATATGTTAACTAAATAATGATTTGAAGCATTTCGATATCGATTGCTTAAAATGTAAATACAAGAAAATCGACTTTATACCTAAATATAAGATTACGGAATTCTTCTAAATGCACTGCAGTTATACCGTTAAGGCTTTATGTAGACTTCAGTGCGTTAAAGAAGATTTATTAACTTAAAGATGTTAAACTAATGATTTGAAGCATTTCGGTATCGATTGCTAAATGTGTATATACAAGAAAATCGGCTTTATACCTAAATATAAGATAACGAAATTCTTCTACATGCACTGCCGTTATGCCGCCATAGCTTTATGCCAACTTCAGTTCGTTAAAGAAGGTTTATTAACTTAAATATGTTAAACTAATGAGTTGAAGCATCTCGATATCGATTGCTAAATAGTTATCTACAGCAAAATCGACTTTATACCTAAATATAAGTTTACGGAATTCTTCCAAATGCACTGCCGTTATACCGTTATGGCTTTATGTAAACTTCAGTAAGATAAAGAAGGTTAATTAACTTTAATATGTTAAACTTATGATTTGAAGCATTACGTTATCGATTGATTAATGTGTATATACAAGAAAATCGACCTTATACCTAAATACTAGATAACGGAATTCTTCTAAATGCACTGCCGTTATGTCGCCATGGCTTTATATCAACTTCAAAACGTTAAAGAAGGTTCATTAACTTAATCATGTTAAACGAATGTATAGACAAGAAAATCAACTTTTTACCTAAATATAAGATTACGGAATTCCTTCAAATGCACTGCCGTTATACCGTTTTGGCTTTATGTAAACTTTAGTAAGATAAAGAAGGTTAATTAACTTAAATATGTTAAACTAATGATTTGAAACATTTCGATATCGATTGCTTAATGTGTATATACAACAAAATCGATTTTATACCGAAATATAAAATTACGGAATTCTTCCAAATCTACTGTCGTTATGCCGCAATGGCTTTATATCAACTTCGATAAGTTAAAGAAGGTTAATTAACTTAAATATGTTAAACCAATGATTTGAAGCATTTCAACAAAATCGACTTTATACCTAAATATAAGATTACGGTATTCTTCTAAATGCACTGTCGTTATGCCGCCATTTCTTTATATCACCTTCATTACGGTAAAGAAGGTTAATTAACTTAAATATGCTAACCCAGTTATTTGATGCATTTCGATGTCGACTGCTAAATGCGTATATACAAGAAAATCGACTTAATACCTAAACATAAGTACAGGAATTCTTCTACATGCACTGCCGTTATGCCGCCATGGCTATATGCCACTTTCAGATTGTTAAAGCAGGTTTATTAACATAAATATGTTAAACTAATGAGTTGAAGCAGCTCGATATCGATCGCTAAATGTGTATACAAGAAAATCGACTTTATACCTAAATATAAGCTTACGGAATTCTTCTAAATATACTGTCGTTATGCCGCCATGGCTTTGTATCACCTTCAATACGTTTAGGAAGGTTTATTAACTTAAATATGTTACACTATTGATTTGAAGCATTTCGATATCGATTGCTAAATGAGTATATACAAAAAAAACGAATTCATACCTAAATATAAGATTACGCAATTCTTATACATGCACTGTCGTTATGCCGCCATGGCTTTATATCACCTTCAATACGTTAAAGAAGGATATTAACTTAAATATCTTAAACTAATGATTTGAAGCAATTCGATATCGATTGCTAACTGATAATATACAAGAAAATCGACTTTATACCTAAATATAAGATAACGGAATTCTTCCGAATGCACTGTCGTTACGCCGTTAAGGCTTTTGTAGACTTTAGTAAAATAAAGAGGGTTAATTAGCTTAAATATGTTAAACTCATGATTTGAAGCATTTCGATATCGATTGCTAAATGTTTATGTACAAGAAAATCGATTTTATACCTTAATAAAAGATTACGGAATTCACCCAAATATACTGCCGTTATGGCTTTATGTAAACTTCGGTAAGATAAAGAAGGCTAATTAACCTAAATATGCTAAACCAGTTATTTGAAGCATTTCGATATCGATTGCTAAATGCGTATTTATAAGAATATCGACTTTAAACCTAAATATAAGATTACGGAATTCTTCTACATGCACTGTCGTTATGCCGCCATGGCTTTATATCACCTTCATTACGTTAAAGATGGTTAATTAACTTTAATATGTTAAACTAATGATTTGAAGCATTTCGATATCGATTGCTAAATGTGTAAATACAAGAAAATCGACTATATACCTAAATATAAGATTACGGAACTCTTCTACCTGCACTGTCGTTATGCCGCCATGGCTTTATATCACCTTCATTACGTTAAAGAAGGTTAATTAACTTAAATATAAATCGATTGCTAAATGTGTAAATACCAGAAAATCGACTTTATACCTAAATACAAGATTACGTATTTCTTCGAAATGCTTTGCCGTTTTACCGCCATGGCTTTATATCACCTTCATTACGTTAAAGAAGGTTAACTTACTTAAATATGTTAAACTAATGATTTGAAGCATTTCAATATCGATTGCTAAATGTGTATATACAAGAAAATCGACTTTATACCTAAATATAAGATTACGGAATTCTTCCAAATGTACTGTCGTTATGCCGCCATGGCTTTGTATCACCTTCAATACGTTTAGGAAGGTTTATTAAATTAAATATGTTTAACGAATGATTTGAAGCATTTCGATATCGATTGATCGATGTGTAAATACAAGAAAATCGACTATATACCTAAATATAAGATTACGGAACTCTTCTACCTGCACTGTCGTTATGCCGCCATGGCTTTATATCACCTTCACTACGTTAAAGAAGGTTAATTAACTTAAATATGTTAAACTAATGATTTGAAGCATTTCGATATCGATTGCTAAATGCGTGTGTACAACAAAGTCGACTTTATACCTAAATATAAGATTACGGAATGCTTTTAAATGCACTGTCGTTATGCCGCCATGGCTTTATATCACCTTCATTACGTTAAAGAAAGGGAAACTAACTTAAATATGTTAAACTAATGATTTGAAGATTTTCGATATCGATTGCTAAATGTGTAAATACAAGAAAATCTACTTTATACCTAAATATAAAATTATAACATTACGGATATCTTCTAAATGCACTGCCGCTATACTGCTAAGGCTTTATGTAGACTTCAGTAAGCTAAAAAGCGTTTATTAACTTCATATGTTAAACTAATGATTTGAAGCATTTCGATATCGATAGCTAAATGTGTATATACAAGAAAACCGACTTTATACATAAATATAAGGCTACGGAATACTTCCAAATGTATTGTCGTTATTCCGCCATGGCTTTATGCCAACTTCCGTTCGTTAAAGAAGGTTTATTAACTTACATATGTTAACTAAATAATGATTTGAAGCATTTCGATATCGATTGCTTAAAATGTAAATACAAGAAAATCGACTTTATACCTAAATATAAGATTACGGAATTCTTCTAAATGCACTGCAGTTATACCGTTAAGGCTTTATGTAGACTTCAGTGCGTTAAAGAAGATTTATTAACTTAAAGATGTTAAACTAATGATTTGAAGCATTTCGGTATCGATTGCTAAATGTGTATATACAAGAAAATCGGCTTTATACCTAAATATAAGATAACGAAATTCTTCTACATGCACTGCCGTTATGCCGCCATAGCTTTATGCCAACTTCAGTTCGTTAAAGAAGGTTTATTAACTTAAATATGTTAAACTAATGAGTTGAAGCATCTCGATATCGATTGCTAAATAGTTATCTACAGCAAAATCGACTTTATACCTAAATATAAGTTTACGGAATTCTTCCAAATGCACTGCCGTTATACCGTTATGGCTTTATGTAAACTTCAGTAAGATAAAGAAGGTTAATTAACTTTAATATGTTAAACTTATGATTTGAAGCATTACGTTATCGATTGATTAATGTGTATATACAAGAAAATCGACCTTATACCTAAATACTAGATAACGGAATTCTTCTAAATGCACTGCCGTTATGTCGCCATGGCTTTATATCAACTTCAAAACGTTAAAGAAGGTTCATTAACTTAATCATGTTAAACGAATGTATAGACAAGAAAATCAACTTTTTACCTAAATATAAGATTACGGAATTCCTTCAAATGCACTGCCGTTATACCGTTTTGGCTTTATGTAAACTTTAGTAAGATAAAGAAGGTTAATTAACTTAAATATGTTAAACTAATGATTTGAAACATTTCGATATCGATTGCTTAATGTGTATATACAACAAAATCGATTTTATACCGAAATATAAAATTACGGAATTCTTCCAAATCTACTGTCGTTATGCCGCAATGGCTTTATATCAACTTCGATAAGTTAAAGAAGGTTAATTAACTTAAATATGTTAAACCAATGATTTGAAGCATTTCAACAAAATCGACTTTATACCTAAATATAAGATTACGGTATTCTTCTAAATGCACTGTCGTTATGCCGCCATTTCTTTATATCACCTTCATTACGGTAAAGAAGGTTAATTAACTTAAATATGCTAACCCAGTTATTTGATGCATTTCGATGTCGACTGCTAAATGCGTATATACAAGAAAATCGACTTAATACCTAAACATAAGTACAGGAATTCTTCTACATGCACTGCCGTTATGCCGCCATGGCTATATGCCACTTTCAGATTGTTAAAGCAGGTTTATTAACATAAATATGTTAAACTAATGAGTTGAAGCAGCTCGATATCGATCGCTAAATGTGTATACAAGAAAATCGACTTTATACCTAAATATAAGCTTACGGAATTCTTCTAAATATACTGTCGATATGCCGCCATGGCTTTATTTCAACTTCAATACGTTAAAGAAGGTTAATTAACTTAAATATGTTAAACTAATGATTTGAAGCATTTCGGTATCGATAGCTAAATGTGTATATACAAGAAAATCGACTTTATACCTAAATATTAGATTACGGAATTCTTCTAAATGCACTGCCGTTACGCCGCCATGTCCTTAAGCCAACTTCAGTTCGTTAAAGAAGGTTTATTAACTTAAATATGTTAAACCAGTTATTTGAAGCATTTCGATATCGATTTCTTAATGCATATATACCAGAAAATCGACTTTATACTTAAATATAAGACTACGGCATTCTTCGAAATGTACTGTCGTTATGCCGCCATGGCTTTATATCAACTTCAATACGTTAAAGAAGGTTAATTAACTTCAATATGTTAAACTAATGATTTGAAGCATTTCGATATCGATTGCTAAATGTGTATGTACAACAAAATCAACTTTATACCTAAATATAAGCTAACGGAACTCATATAAATATACTGCCGTTATGGCTTTTTGTAAACTTCAATAAGATAAAGAAGGTTAATTAACTTAAATATGCTAAACCAGTTATTTTAAGCATTTCGATATCGATTGCTAAATGTGTATATACAAGAAAATCAAATTTATACCTAAATATAAAATTATAACATTACGGAATTCTTCTAAATGCACTGCTTTATACCGTTAAGGCTTTATGTAGACTTCAGTAAGCTAAAAAGCGTTTATTTACTTAATATGTTAAACTAATGATATGAAGAATTTCGATATCGATAGCTAAATGTGTATATACAAGAAAATCGACTTTATAGCTAAATATAAGATTACGGAATTCTTCTACATGCACTGCCGTTATGCCGCCATTGCTATATGCCAACTTCTGATCGTTAAAGAAGGTTTATTAACATAAATATGTTAAACTAATGATTTGAAGCATCTCGATATCGACAGCTAAATGTGTATATACAAGAAAATCGACTTTATACCTAAATATAAGATTACGGAATTCTTCTACATGCACTGCCGTTATGCCGCCATGGCTATATGCCAACTTCTGATCGCTAAAAAAGGTTTATTAACTTAGATATGTTAAACTAATGATTTGAAGTATTTCGTTATCGATTGCTAAATGTTTATATACAAGAAAATTGACTTTATACCAAAACATAAGATTACGGAATTCTTCCAAATGTACGGTAGTTATGCCACCATGGCTTTATATCAACTTCAATACGTTAAAGAAGGTTAATTAACTTAAATATGTTAAACTAATGATTTGAAGCATTTCGATATCGATTGCAAAATGCGTGTGTACAACAAAATCGACTTTATACCTATATATAAGATTACGGAAGTCTTCTAAATGCACCCGCGTTATGCTGCCATGGCTTTATATCACCTTCATTACGGTAAAGAAGGTTAACTAACTTAAATATGTTAAACTAATGATTTGAAGCATTTCGATATCGATTGCTAAATGTGTATGTACAACAAAATCGACTTTATACCTAAATATGAGATTACGAAATTCTTCTAAATGCCCTGCCGTTATGCCGCCATGGCTTTAAGCCAACTTCCGTTCGTTAAAGAAGGTTAATTATCTTAAATATGTTAAACTAATGATTTGAAGCATTTCGATATCGATAGCTAAAAGTGTAAATACAACAAAATCGACTTTATACCTAAATATAAGATTACGGAATTCTTCTAAATGCACTGTCGTTATGCCGCCATTTCTTTATATCAACTTCGATACGTTAAAGAAGGTTAATAAGCTTAAATATGTTAAACCAATGATTTGAAGCATTTCAACAAAATCGACTTTATACCTAAATATAAGATTACGGTATTCTTCTAAATGCACTGTAGTTATGCCGCCATTTCTTTATATCACCTTCATTACGGTAAAGAAGGTTAATTAACTTAAATATGCTAAACCAGTTATTTGATGCATTTCGATGTCGACTGCTAAATGCGTATATACAACAAAATCGGCTTTATACCTAAATATAAGATTACGTAATTCTCCTGAATGCACTGTCGTTATGCCGCCATTTCTTTATATCAACTTCAATACGTTAAAGAAGGTTAACTAACTTAAATATGTTAAACTAATGATTTGAAGCATTTCGATATCGATTGCTAAATGTGTATGTACAACAAAATCGACTTTATACCTAAATATGAGATTAAGAAATTCTTCTAAATGCCCTGCCGTTATGCCGCCATGGCTTTAAGCCAACTTCCGTTCGTTAAAGAAGGTTAATTATCTTAAATATGTTAAACTAATGATTTGAAGCATTTCGATATCGATAGCTAAAAGTGTAAATACAACAAAATCGACTTTATACCTAAATATAAGATTACGGAATTCTTCTAAATGCACTGTCGTTATGCCGCCATTTCTTTATATCAACTTCGATACGTTAAAGAAGGTTAATAAGCTTAAATATGTTAAACCAATGATTTGAAGCATTTCAACAAAATCGACTTTATACCTAAATATAAGATTACGGTATTCTTCTAAATGCACTGTAGTTATGCCGCCATTTCTTTATATCACCTTCATTACGGTAAAGAAGGTTAATTAACTTAAATATGCTAAACCAGTTATTTGATGCATTTCGATGTCGACTGCTAAATGCGTATATACAACAAAATCGGCTTTATACCTAAATATAAGATTACGTAATTCTCCTGAATGCACTGTCGTTATGCCGCCATTTCTTTATATCAACTTCAATACGTTAAAGAAGGTTAACTAACTTAAATATGTTAAACTAATGATTTGAAGCATTTCGATATCGATTGCTAAATGTGTATGTACAACAAAATCGACTTTATACCTAAATATGAGATTAAGAAATTCTTCTAAATGCCCTGCCGTTATGCCGCCATGGCTTTAAGCCAACTTCCGTTCGTTAAAGAAGGTTTATTATCTTAAATATGTTAAACTAATGATTTGAAGCATTTCGATATTGATAGCTAAAAGTGTATATACAACAAAATCGACTTTATACCTAAATATAAGATTACGGAATTCTTCTAAATGCACTGTCGTTATGCCGCCATTTCTTTATATCAACTTCAATACGTTAAAGAAAGTTAACTAACTTAAATATGTTAAACTAATGATTTGAAGCATTTCGATATCGATAGCTAAATGTGTATATACAAGAAAATCGACTTTATACCTAATATAAGATTACGGAATTCTTCTAAATGCACTGCCGTTATTCCGCCATGGCTTTAAGCCAACTTCCGTTTGTTAAAGAAGGTTTATTAACTTAAATATGTTAAACTAATGATTTGAAGCATTTCGATATCGATTGCTTAATGTGTATATACAAGAAAATCAACTTTATACATAAATATAAGACTACGGAATTCTTTCAAATGTATTGTCGTTTTGCTGCCATGGCTTTATATCAACTTCAATACGTTAAAGAAGGTTAATTAACTTAAATATGTTAAACTAATGATTTTTTTTTTTTTTTTCCCCCCCCCCCCCCCCCCCCCCCCCCCCTGCCGTTACGCCGCCATGTCCTTAAGCCAACTTCAGTTCGTTAAAGAAGGTTTATTAACTTAAATATGTTAAACCAGTTATTTGAAGCATTTCGATATCGATTTCTTAATGCATATATACCAGAAAATCGACTTTATACTTAAATATAAGACTACGGCATTCTTCGAAATGTACTGTCGTTATGCCGCCATGGCTTTATATCAACTTCAATACGTTAAAGAAGGTTAATTAACTTCAATATGTTAAACTAATGATTTGAAGCATTTCGATATCGATTGCTTAATGTGTATGTACAACAAAATCAACTTTATACCTAAATATAAGCTAACGGAACTCATATAAATATACTGCCGTTATGGCTTTTTGTAAACTTCAATAAGATAAAGAAGGTTAATTAACTTAAATATGCTAAACCAGTTATTTTAAGCATTTCGATATCGATTGCTAAATGTGTATATACAAGAAAATCAAATTTATACCTAAATATAAAATTATAACATTACGGAATTCTTCTAAATGCACTGCTTTATACCGTTAAGGCTTTATGTAGACTTCAGTAAGCTAAAAAGCGTTTATTTACTTAATATGTTAAACTAATGATATGAAGAATTTCGATATCGATAGCTAAATGTGTATATACAAGAAAATCGACTTTATAGCTAAATATAAGATTACGGAATTCTTCTACATGCACTGCCGTTATGCCGCCATTGCTATATGCCAACTTCTGATCGTTAAAGAAGGTTTATTAACATAAATATGTTAAACTAATGATTTGAAGCATCTCGATATCGACAGCTAAATGTGTATATACAAGAAAATCGACTTTATACCTAAATATAAGATTACGGAATTCTTCTACATGCACTGCCGTTATGCCGCCATGGCTATATGCCAACTTCTGATCGCTAAAAAAGGTTTATTAACTTAGATATGTTAAACTAATGATTTGAAGTATTTCGTTATCGATTGCTAAATGTTTATATACAAGAAAATTGACTTTATACCAAAACATAAGATTACGGAATTCTTCCAAATGTACGGTCGTTATGCCACCATGGCTTTATATCAACTTCAATACGTTAAAGAAGGTTAATTAACTTAAATATGTTAAACTAATGATTTGAAGCATTTCGATATCGATTGCAAAATGCGTGTGTACAACAAAATCGACTTTATACCTATATATAAGATTACGGAAGTCTTCTAAATGCACCCGCGTTATGCTGCCATGGCTTTATATCACCTTCATTACGGTAAAGAAGGTTAACTAACTTAAATATGTTAAACTAATGATTTGAAGCATTTCGATATCGATTGCTAAATGTGTATGTACAACAAAATCGACTTTATACCTAAATATGAGATTACGAAATTCTTCTAAATGCCCTGCCGTTATGCCGCCATGGCTTTAAGCCAACTTCCGTTCGTTAAAGAAGGTTAATTATCTTAAATATGTTAAACTAATGATTTGAAGCATTTCGATATCGATAGCTAAAAGTGTATATACAACAAAATCGACTTTATACCTAAATATAAGATTACGGAATTCTTCTAAATGCACTGTCGTTATGCCGCCATTTCTTTATATCAACTTCGATACGTTAAAGAAGGTTAATAAGCTTAAATATGTTAAACCAATGATTTGAAGCATTTCAACAAAATCGACTTTATACCTAAATATAAGATTACGGTATTCTTCTAAATGCACTGTAGTTATGCCGCCATTTCTTTATATCACCTTCATTACGGTAAAGAAGGTTAATTAACTTAAATATGCTAAACCAGTTATTTGATGCATTTCGATGTCGACTGCTAAATGCGTATATACAACAAAATCGGCTTTATACCTAAATATAAGATTACGTAATTCTCCTGAATGCACTGTCGTTATGCCGCCATTTCTTTATATCAACTTCAATACGTTAAAGAAGGTTAACTAACTTAAATATGTTAAACTAATGATTTGAAGCATTTCGATATCGATTGCTAAATGTGTATGTACAACAAAATCGACTTTATACCTAAATATGAGATTAAGAAATTCTTCTAAATGCCCTGCCGTTATGCCGCCATGGCTTTAAGCCAACTTCCGTTCGTTAAAGAAGGTTTATTATCTTAAATATGTTAAACTAATGATTTGAAGCATTTCGATATTGATAGCTAAAAGTGTATATACAACAAAATCGACTTTATACCTAAATATAAGATTACGGAATTCTTCTAAATGCACTGTCGTTATGCCGCCATTTCTTTATATCAACTTCAATACGTTAAAGAAAGTTAACTAACTTAAATATGTTAAACTAATGATTTGAAGCATTTCGATATCGATAGCTAAATGTGTATATACAAGAAAATCGACTTTATACCTAATATAAGATTACGGAATTCTTCTAAATGCACTGCCGTTATGCCGCCATGGCTTTAAGCCAACTTCCGTTTGTTAAAGAAGGTTTATTAACTTAAATATGTTAAACTAATGATTTGAAGCATTTCGATATCGATTGCTTAATGTGTATATACAAGAAAATCAACTTTATACATAAATATAAGACTACGGAATTCTTTCAAATGTATTGTCGTTTTGCTGCCATGGCTTTATATCAACTTCAATACGTTAAAGAAGGTTAATTAACTTAAATATGTTAAACTAATGATTTGAAGCATTTCGATGTCGAATGCTAGATGCGTATATACAACAAAATCGACTTTATACCTATATATAAGATTACGGAAGTCTTCTAAATGCACCCGCGTTATGCTGCCATGGCTTTATATCACCTTCATTACGGTAAAGAAGGTTAACTAACTTAAATATGTTAAACTAATGATTTGAAGCATTTCGATATCGATTGCTAAATGTGTATGTACAACAAAACCGAATTTATACCCAAATATAAGATAAAGAAATTCATATAAATATACTGCCGTTATGCCGTTATTGCTTTATGTAAACTTCAGTAAGGTAAAGAAGGTTAATTAACTTAAATATGCTAAACCAGTTATTTGATGCATTTCGATATCGATTGCTTAATGTGTAAATACAAGAAAATAGACTTTATACCTAAATATAAGATAACGGAATTCTTCTACATGCACTGCCGTTATGCCGCCATAGCTTTATGCCAACTTCAATACGTTAAAGAAGGTTAACTTACTTAAATGTGTTAAACTAATGATTTGAAGCATCTCGGTATCGACTGCTAAATGTGTATGTACAACAAAATCGACTTTATACCTAAATATAAGATAACGGAATTCATATAAATATACTGCCGTTATGCCGTTATTTCTTTATCTAAACTTCAGTAAGATAAAGAAGGTTAATTAACTTAAATATGCTAAACCAGTTATTTGATGCATTTCGATATCGATAGCTAAATGTGTACATACAAGATAATCGACTTTATACATAAATATAAGATTACGGAATTCTTCTAAATGCACTGCCGTTATGCCGCCATGGCTTTAAGCCAACTTCCGTTCGTTAAATAAGGTTTAATAACTTAAATATGTTAAACTAATGATTTGAAGCATTTCGATATCGATTGCTAGATGCGAATATACAACAAAATCGACTTTATACCTAAATATAAGATTACGGAATTCTTCTAAATGCACTGTCGTTATGCCGGCATGGCTTTATATCACCTTCTTACGGTAAAGAAGGTTAACTAACTTAAATATGTTAAACTAATGATTTGAAGCATTTCGATATAGATTGCTAAATATGTGAATACAAGAAAAGCGACTTTATACCTAAATATAAGATTACGGAACCCTTCTACCTGCACTGTCGTTATGCCGCCATGGCTTTATATCACCTTCATTACGTTAAAGAAGATTAATTAACTTAAAAATGTTAAACTAATGATTTGAAGCATTTCGATATCGATTGCTAAATGCGTATGTACAACAAAACCGACTTTATACCTAAATATAAGATAGCGGAATTCATATAAATATACTGCCGTTATGCCGTTATGGCTTTATGTAAACTTCATTAAGATAAAGAAGGTTAATTAACTTAAATATGCTAAACCAGTTATTTGAAGCATTTCGATATATATTGCTAAATGTGTAAATACAAGAAAATCGACTTTATACCTAAATATAAAATTATAACATTACGGAATTCTTCTAAATGCACTGCCGTTATACTGTTAAGGCTTTATGTAGACTTCAGTAAGCTAGAAAGCGTTTATTAACTTAATATGTTAAACTAATGATTTGAAGCATTTCGATATCGATAGCTAAATGTGTATATACAAGAAAATCGACTTTATACATAAATATAAGATAACGGAATTCATATAAATATACTGCCGTTATGCCGTTATTGCTTTATGTAAACTTCAGTAAGATAAAGAAGGTTAGTTAACTTAAATATGCTAAACCAGTTATTTGATGCATTTCGATATCGATTGCTAAATGTGTAAATACAAGAAAATCGACTTTATACCTAAATATAAGATTACGGAATTCTTCTACATGCACTGCCGTTATGCCGCCATAGCTTTATGCCAACTTCAGTTCGTTAAAGAAGATTTATTAACTTAAATAAGTTTAACTAATGAGTTGAAGCATCTCGATATCGATTGCTAAATATGTATATACAACAAAATCGACTTTATACGTAAATATAAGATAACGGAATTCTTCTAAATGCACTGCCGTTATGCCGCCATGGCTATTCATCCAAATGTACTGTCGTTATGCCGCCATGGCTTTATATCAACTTCAATACGTTAAAGAAGGTTAATTAACTTAAATATGTTAAACTAATGATTTGAAGCATTTCGATATCGATAGCTAAATGTGTATATACAAGAAAATCGACTTTATACCTATATATAAGATTAGGGAATTCTTCTAAATGCACTGCCGTTATGCCGCCATGGCCTTAGGCCAACTTCAGTTCGTTAAAGAAGGCTTATTAACTTAAATATGTTAAACCAGTTATTTAAAGCATTTCGATATCGATTGCTTAATGCATATATACCAGAAAATCTACTTTATACCTAAATATAAGACTACGGAATTCTTCCAAATGAACTGTCGTTATGCCGCCATGGCTTTATATCAACTTCAATACGTTAAAGAAGGTTAATTAAATTAAATATGTTAAACTAATGATTTGAAGCATTTCGATATCGATTGAAAAATGCGTATGTACAACAAAATCGACTTTATATCTAAATATAAGACTACGAACTTCTTCTACATGCACTGCCGTTATGCCGCCATGGCTATATGCCAACTTCAGATCGTTAAAGAAGGTTAATTAACATAAATATGTTAAACGAATGATTTGAGGCATTTCGATATCGATAGCTAAATGGGTATATACACGAAAATCGACTTTATACCTAAACATAAAATTATAACATTACGGAATTCTTCTAAATGCACTGCCGTTATACTGTTAAGGCTTTATGTAGACTTCAGTAAGCTAGAAAGCGTTTATTAACTTAATATGTTAAACTAATGATTTGAAGTATTTCGATATCGATAGCTAAATGTGTATATACAAGAAAATCGACTTTATACATAAATATAAGACTACGGAATTCTTCCAAATGTATTGTCGTTATGCCGCCATAGCTTTATGTCAACTTCAATACGTTAAAGAAGGTTAATTAACTTAAATATGTTAAACTAATGATTTGAAGCATTTCGATATCGATTGCTAAATGCGTCTATTTATACAACAAAATCGACTTTATACCTAAATATAAGATTACGGAATTCTTTTAAATGCACTGCCGTTATGCCGCCATTGCTTTATGCCAACTTCAGTCCGTTAAAGAAGGTTTATGAACTTAAATATTTTATACTAATGATGTGAAGCAATTCGATATCGATTGCTAAATGTGTATATACAAGAAAAGCGACTTTATACCTAAATATAAGATTACGGAATTCTTCTTAATGCACTGCCGTTATGTCGCCATGGCTTTATGCCAACTTCCGTTCGTTAAAGAAGGTTTATTAACTTAAATATGTTAAAGTAATGATTTGAAGCATTTCGATATCGATTGCTAAATGTGTATATACAAGAAAAGCGACTTTATACCTAAATATAAGATAACTGAATTCTTCTAAATGCACTGCCGTTATGCCGTTATGGCTTTATGTAAACTTCAGTAAGATAAAGAAGGTTAGTTAACTTAAACATGCTAAACCAGTTATTTGATGCATTTCGATATCGATTGCTAAATGTGTAAATACAAGAAAATCGACTTTATACCTAAATATAAAATTATAACATTACGGAATTCTTCTAAATGCACTGCCGTTATACTGTTAAGGCTTTATGTAGACTTCAGTAAGCTAGAAAGCGTTTATTAACTTAATATGTTAAACTAATGATTTGAAGCATTTCGATATCGATAGCTAAATGTGTATATACAAGAAAATCGACTTTATACATAAATATAAGATAACGGAATTCATATAAATATACTGCCGTTATGCCGTTATTGCTTTATGTTAACTTCAGTAAGATAAAGAAGGTTAGTTAACTTAAATATGCTAAACCAGTTATTTGATGCATTTCGATATCGATTGCTAAATGTGTAAATACAAGAAAATCGACTTTATACCTAAATATAAGATTACGGAATTCTTCTACATGCACTGCCGTTATGCCGCCATAGCTTTATGCCAACTTCGGTTCGTTAAAGAAGATTTATTAACTTAAATAAGTTTAACTAATGAGTTGAAGCATCTCGATATCGATTGCTAAATATGTATATACAACAAAATCGACTTTATACCTAAATATAAGATAACGGAATTCTTCTAAATGCACTGCCGTTATGCCGCCATGGCTATTCATCCAAATGTACTGTCGTTATGCCGCCATGGCTTTATATCAACTTCAATACGTTAAAGAAGGTTAATTAACTTAAATATGTTAAACTAATGATTTGAAGCATTTCGATATCGATAGCTAAATGTGTATATACAAGAAAATCGACTTTATACCTATATATAAGATTACGGAATTCTTCTAAATGCACTGCCGTTATGCCGCCATGGCCTTAAGCCAAATTCAGTTCGTTAAAGAAGGCTTATTAACTTAAATATTTTAAACCAGTTATTTGAAGCATTTCGATATCGATTGCTTAATGCATATATACCAGAAAATCTACTTTATACCTAAATATAAGACTACGGAATTCTTCCAAATGTACTGTCGTTATGCCGCCATGGCTTTATATCAACTTCAATACGTTAAAGAAGGTTAATTAAATTAAATATGTTAAACTAATGATTTGAAGCATTTCGATATCGATTGATAAATGCGTATATACAACAAAATCGACTTTATACATAAATATAAGATTACGGAATTCTTCTAAATGCACTGTCGTTATGCCGCCATGGCTTTATATCACCTTCAATACGTTAAAGAAGGTTAACTAACTTAAATATGTTAAACGAATGATTTGAAGCATTTCGATATCGATAGCTAAATGTGTATATACAAGAAAATCGACTTTTTACCTAAATATAAAATTATAACATTACGGAATTCTTCTAAATGCACTGCCGTTATACCGTTAAGGCTTTATGTAGACTTCAGTATGCTAAAAAATGTTTATTAACTTAATATGTTAAACTAATGATTTGAAGCATTTTGATATCGATAGCTAAATGTGTATATACAAGAAAATCAAATTTATACCTAATATAAGATTACGGAATTCTTCTAAATGCACTGCCGTTATGCCGCCATGGTTTTAAGCCAACTTCCGTTCGTTAAAGAAGGTTTATTAGCTTAAATATGTTAAACTAAAGATTTGAAGCATTTCGATATCGATTGCTAAATGTGTATATACAAGAAAATCAACTTAATACCTAAATATAAGACTACGAACTTCTTCTACATGCACTGCCGTTATGCCGCCATGGCTATATGCCAACTTCAGATCGTTAAAGAAGGTTAATTAACATAAATATGTTAAACGAATGATTTGAAGCATTTCGATATCGATAGCTAAATGGGTATATACACGAAAATCGACTTTATACCTAAACATAAGATCACGGAATTCTTCTACAAGCACTGCCGTTATGCCGCCATTGCTTTATATCAACTTCAATACGTTAAAGAAGGTTAATTATCTTAAATATGTTAAAATAATGATTTGAAGCATCTCGATATCGATTGCTAAATGCGTATATACAACAAAATCGGCTTTATACCTAAATATAAGATTACGGAATTCTTCTAAATGCACTGTCGTTATGCCGCCATGGCTCTATATCACCTTCATTACGTTAAAAAAGGTTAACTAACTTAAATATGTTAAACGAATGATTTGAAGCATTTCGATATCGATAGCTAAATGTGTATATACAAGAAAATCGACTCTTTACCTAAATATAAGATTACAGAGTTCTTCCAAATGCACTGCCGTTATACCGTTTTGGCTTTATGTAAACTTCAGTAAGATAAAGAAGGTTAATTAACTTAAATATGTTAAACTAATGGTTTAAACATTTCGATATCGAATGCTAAATGTGTATATACAACAAAATCGACCTTATGCCTAAATATAAGATTTCGGAATTCTTCCAAATCTACTGTCGTTATGCCGCCATGGCTTTATATCAACTTCAATTCGTTAAAGAAGGTTAACTAACTTAAATATGTTAAACTAATGATTTGAAGCATTTCGATATAGATTGCTAGATGCGTATATACAACAAAATCGACTTTATACCTATATATAAGATTACGGAATTCTTCTAAATGCACTGCCGTTATGCCGCCATGGCCTTAAGCCAACTTCAGTTCGTTAAAGAAGGCTTATTAACTTAAATATTTTAAACCAGTTATTTGAAGCATTTCGATATCGATTGCTTAATGCATATATACCAGAAAATCTACTTTATACCTAAATATAAGACTACGGAATTCTTCCAAATGTATTGTCGTTATGCCGCCATGGCTTTATATCAACTTCAATACGTTAAAGAAGATTAATTAAATTAAATATGTTAAACTAATGATTTGAAGCATTTCGATATCGATTGATAAATGCGTATATACAACAAAATCGACTTTATACATAAATATAAGATTACGGAATTCTTCTAAATGCACTGTCGTTATGCCGCCATGGCTTTATATCACCTTCAATACGTTAAAGAAGGTTAACTAACTTAAATATGTTAAACGAATGATTTGAAGCATTTCGATATCGATAGCTAAATGTCTATATACAAGAAAATCGACTTTTTACCTAAATATAAAATTATAACATTACGGAATTCTTCTAAATGCACTGCCGTTATACCGTTAAGGCTTTATGTAGACTTCAGTATGCTAAAAAATGTTTATTAACTTAATATGTTAAACTAATGATTTGAAGCATTTCGATATCGATAGCTAAATGTGTACATACAAGAAAATCGGCTTTATACCTAATATAAGATTACGGAATTCTTCTAAATGCACTGCCGTTATGCCGCCATGGTTTTAAGCCAACTTCCGTTCGTTAAAGAAGGTTTATTAGCTTAAATATGTTAAACTAAAGATTTGAAGCATTTCGATATCGATTGCTAAATGTGTATATACAAGAAAATCAACTGTATACCTAAATATAAGACTACGAGCTTCTTCTACATGCACTGCCGTTATGCCGCCATGGCTATATGCCAACTTCAGATCGTTAAAGAAGGTTAATTAACATAAATATGTTAAACGAATGATTTGAAGCATTTCGATATCGATAGCTAAATGGGTATATACACGAAAATCGACTTTATACCTAAACATAAAATTATAACATTACGGAATTCTTCTAAATGCACTGCCGTTATACTGTTAAGGCTTTATGTAGACTTCAGTAAGCTAGAAAGCGTTTATTAACTTAATATGTTAAACTAATGATTTGAAGTATTTCGATATCGATAGCTAAATGTGTATATACAAGAAAATCGACTTTATACATAAATATAAGACTACGGAATTCTTCCAAATGTATTGTCGTTATGCCGCCATAGCTTTATGTCAACTTCAATACGTTAAAGAAGGTTAATTAACTTAAATATGTTAAACTAATGATTTGAAGCATTTCGATATCGATTGCTAAATGCGTATATTTATACAACAAAATCGACTTTATACCTAAATATAAGATTACGGAATTCTTTTAAATGCACTGCCGTTATGCCGCCATTGCTTTATGCCAACTTCAGTCCGTTAAAGAAGGTTTATGAACTTAAATATTTTATACTAATGATGTGAAGCAATTCGATATCGATTGCTAAATGTGTATATACAAGAAAAGCGACTTTATACCTAAATATAAGATTACGGAATTCTTCTTAATGCACTGCCGTTATGTCGCCATGGCTTTATGCCAACTTCCGTTCGTTAAAGAAGGTTTATTAACTTAAATATGTTAAAGTAATGATTTGAAGCATTTCGATATCGATTGCTAAATGTGTATATACAAGAAAAGCGACTTTATACCTAAATATAAGATAACTGAATTCTTCTAAATGCACTGCCGTTATGCCGTTATGGCTTTATGTAAACTTCAGTAAGATAAAGAAGGTTAGTTAACTTAAACATGCTAAACCAGTTATTTGATGCATTTCGACATCGATTGCTAAATGTGTAAATACAAGAAAATCGACTTTATACCTAAATATAAGATTACGGAATTCTTCTACATGCACTGCCGTTATGCCGCCATAGCTTTATGCCAACTTCAGTTCGTTAAAGAAGATTTATTAACTTAAATAAGTTTAACTAATGAGTTGAAGCATCTCGATATCGATTGCTAAATATGTATATACAACAAAATCGACTTTATACCTAAATATAAGATAACGGAATTCTTCTAAATGCACTGCCGTTATGCCGCCATGGCTATTCATCCAAATGTACTGTCGTTATGCCGCCATGGCTTTATATCAACTTCAATACGTTAAAGAAGGTTAATTAACTTAAATATGTTAAACTAATGATTTGAAGCATTTCGATATCGATAGCTAATGTGTATATACAAGAAAATCGACTTTATACCTATATATAAGATTACGGAATTCTTCTAAATGCACTGCCGTTATGCCGCCATGGCCTTAAGCCAAATTCAGTTCGTTAAAGAAGGCTTATTAACTTAAATATTTTAAACCAGTTATTTGAAGCATTTCGATATCGATTGCTTAATGCATATATACCAGAAAATCTACTTTATACCAAAATATAAGACTACGGAAATCTTCCAAATGTACTGTCGTTATGCCGCCATGGCTATATGCCAACTTCAGATCGTTAAAGAAGGTTAATTAACATAAATATGTTAAACGAATGATTTGAAGCATTTCGATATCGATGGCTAAATGGGTATATACACGAAAATCGACTTTATACCTAAACATAAGATTACGGAATTCTTCTACAAGCACTGCCGTTATGCCGCCATGGCTTTATATCAACTTCAATACGTTAAAGAAGGTTAATTATCTTAAATATGTTAAACTAATGATTTGAAGCATTTCGATATCGATTGCTAAATGCGTATATACAACAAAATCGGCTTTATACCTAAATATAAGATTACGGAATTCTTCTAAATGCACTGTCGTTATGCCGCCATGGCTCTATATCACCTTCATTACGTTATAAAAAGGTTAACTAACTTAAATATGTTAAACGAATGATTTGAAGCATTTCGATATCGATAGCTAAATGTGTATATACAAGAAAATTGACTCTTTACCTAAATATAAGATTACGGAGTTCTTCCAAATGCACTGCCGTTATACCGTTTTGGCTTTATGTAAACTTCAGTAAGATAAAGAAGGTTAATTAACTTAAATATGTTAAACTAATGGTTTAAACATTTCGATATCGAATGCTAAATGTGTATATACAACAAAATCGACCTTATGCCTAAATATAAGATTTCGGAATTCTTCCAAATCTACTGTCGTTATGCCGCCATGGCTTTATATCAACTTCAATTCGTTAAAGAAGGTTAACTAACTTAAATATGTTAAACTAATGATTTGAAGCATTTCGATATAGATTGCTAGATGCGTATATACAACAAAATCGACTTTATACCTAAATAAAAGATAACGAATTTTTCTACATGCACTGCCGTTATGCCGCCATAGCTTTATGCCAACTTCAGTTCGTTAAAGAAGGTTTATTAACTTAAATATGTTTAACTAATGAGTTGAAGCATCTCGATATCGATTGAAAAATATGTATATACAACAAAATCGACTTTATACCTAAATATGAGATAACGAATTCTTCTAAATGCACTGCCGTTATGCCGCCATGGCTGTATGCTAACTTCAGATCGTTAAAGAAGGTTTATTAACATAAATATGTTAAACTTATGAGTTGAAGCATCTGGATATCGATCGCTAAATGTGTGTATACAAGAAAATCGACTTTTTACATAAATATAAGACTACGGAGTTCTTCCAAATAAACTGTCGTTATGCCGCCATGGCTTTATATCTACTTCAATACGTTAAAGAAGGTCAATTAACTTAAATATGTTAAACTAATGATTTGAAGCATCTCGATATCGATTGCTAAATGCGTATATACAACAAAATCGACTTTATACCTAAATATAAGATTACGGAGTTCTTCTAAATGCACTGTCGTTATGCCGCCATGGCTTTATATCACCTTCATTAAGATAAAGAAGGTTAATTAACTTAAATATGCTAAACCAGTTATTTAAAGCATTTCGATATATATTGCTAAATGCGTGTGTACAACAAAATCGACTTTATACCTATATATAAGATTACGGAAGTCTTCTAAATGCACCCGCGTTATGCTGCCATGGCTTTATATCACCTTCATTACGGTAAAGAAGGTTAACTAACTTAAATATGTTAAACTAATGATTTGAAGCATTTCGATATCGATTGCTAAATGTGTATGTACAACAAAATCGACTTTATACCTAAATATGAGATTACGAAATTCTTCTAAATGCCCTGCCGTTATGCCGCCATGGCTTTAAGCCAACTTCCGTTCGTTAAAGAAGGTTAATTATCTTAAATATGTTAAACTAATGATTTGAAGC